>CABHPH010147081.1:0-17636 GCA_902168325.1 Peromyscus nudipes | reverse complement strand
TTGGGTATTATACGTCATGGACGTATAATTTGAAAGTCACAGTAAGTTACATTTATCCAAATAATCATTGACCAAATTTCAAATATCCTCTATTACTGAAAGCCTACTGCTCGCACAGTTTCTCTTGGGCTCTGTATTTTTACCCATTTCCCCACAACCTCAAAATAGTTACTAGTCCTTTTTGTTGTTTACCAGCTGACAATCGTTTTCAGCTACTCGTAATCTGGTTTCTGCTTACTAACTTTCCGTGTGCTGAAACGGCATCCAGACCACTAATGAACCTTAAGAGTAAAACAAAAGCAAACCTAGGGCAAGGAAGTTAACTCCACAGAGGAGCGGTCTACCTTGGTATCGCAGTTGTATTCGTCTTCCTTCATGTCAGGCAAGGGGCTTCCAGGACTCGGACAGCTGGAAATCCTACAGAGCAAAGTATGCAGTAAAGATGGGTGAGCACAATTCTGGAAAAAATCTTGTACATATCCGGCTGTTTGCGTATGAAATGAGCCTTCTTAGTTTGTGTAAATATGATTCGACCTTACTTTATCAAAGCTTTCACTTATCTTGACTTGTCTCTTCCAACTTATGAATTACCCAGTGAAGACTGACCCTATGCTCCATATAAAATAGTAATGGCCCAAGAAAAGGGTGTCTTCACACATTGCCTCTAATGAATGTGGAGCTGAAAAATTAACTAATGGCTCATGCCTTTGGCACTAGAATAGCTGAAATGAACCTGATAACCTTAAGCAGGAGAGAAGAGGCATCACCCTTCTCTATGTCTTTCCCTGGGTTGAAGAACACTAAGACCAAGCTCTGTGAAAGGTGGCAGGCGTGGAAAACAACCTCTTCAAAGAAGCCAATTATCCTCTTCAGCTCAAAACATCAAAGAGAGTCTCTTGAAACATTTTAAGTCTTTTAAAGATATAAAAGAGTCAAATAAAAAATTAAGTGTGTGTGGTTAGTGAAATGACCTTCCCAAAAACATTAAAGATTTTAAAATTTTAAATTTCAATTATTGTTGAGGTCTTTGATACACTTGAACTTGAGTTTTGTGCAAGGTGATAAATAGGTGTCTATTTACATTCTTCTACATGTAGATATCCAGTTAGACCAGCACCATTTGTTGAAGATGCTTTTTTTTTTCATTTCTGGCTCCCTAATTGAAAATCAGGTGTCCATAGGTCTGTGGATTTATGTCTGGGTCTTCAACTCCTTTCCTTTGTTTGTTTACATGCCAATGCCATGCAGTTTTTTATTACTATAGCTCTGTAGTACAGCTTGAAATTAGGTATGGTGATACCTCCAGAAGTTCTTTTATTATTCAGGATTGGTTTAGTTATCCTGTTTTTGTTTTTGTTTTTTTTTTATATGAACTTGAGGGTTGTTCTTTCAAAGTCTGTAAAGAATTGTGTTGAGATTTTGATAGTATTGCATTGAATCTGTAGATTGCTTTTGTTAGGATGGCCATTTTTACTATGTTGATCCTACAGATCCATGAGTATGGGAGATCTTCCCTCTGATACCTTCTTTGATTTCTTTCTTCAAAGACTTGAAGTTTTTATCATACAATTCTTTTGCTTTGTTGGTTAGAAATACCCCCAAGATATTTTCCTCTCCTCTTACATTTTTTCAGGTTTACACAAACTATCAAGCACTTAAAAACTCTCCAAAGTGCCCAGACATTCAAGGATAAAGACTTGTGTAAAACTAGTCTCCTGTTAATTACACCTGTCCCTCCAAGTGATCTAGAAATATTTCCTTCCAGTGACCACCATCTCCACTTCTGCAGAGTTCAATGATGATCTCCAAAATTAAGATCTCCAGCACAGGAAAATCTTAAGTAAAGATGTGTTCAAAGTTCCAAGCTAAATAGAGCTTCAATTATTCACACAGCCATTTTACTAACCATCTGACTACAGTGCCAGGGGATCCTAAAACTTTGCTACCCATCCTGCAGGTAGGAAGGATATCAGTCTGATCAGCAAAGCTGGAGGTAGATACCTGCCTCAGCCACAGGGGCACTTTGTTCCTCAATTCTATCCCATGGTGCTTGGCAGACTTTAATGCACCTCTTGTAAATTGAGGTGATGTGAATAGCACCATATTCCTAGCTGCTATAGAGACTCTACCCAACAGCTCAAATTATCTTAATGATTTTCAACAGAAATGTTGATGTTTTTCAGTTCCTACAATTCAAGAAACATGCAGCTTCTTTATCAAGACTGTCATAAATTCCAGTTTCAATATGCCTCTATATAAACTTTCAATATCCTGTCTCCTTAAGCTCTGTCTTATTATCAAATTTGTCAAAAATGCCTGTATTCTAGTCTTTTCTCTAAAACCTGAATCCTACTGAACCCAGTGTCCTTTTCTCTATATGTGTTGTCTATTGTTAACACCATTCTTGTCCTCCACCAACTTTCTTTTATTCTTATCCTGTGCCCGTGGAATTACTGGGCTCAATTTCCAGTTCTTTTATTAAAATACCCATCTACTGAATCAAACATAAGGATGACAGTTAGTCTTATTAAGGCACATAAGTCTAAATGTCATCTGCACCATTTTTTCCATCCAGAAAAGTCACATTAATATCTTTTGAGTTTTAAGTTCTCTATCTGGATGAAGTACAGGAGTATATTTTGATTAGTTCTTTGATTCCTTAAAGTCCTGAAATTTCTTATTCTTTTATCTTCTCTGAAGAAAAACAGAATATTTAGTTGACAGAAATTTTATAAACAGAAGCAAAGGAACAAGAAGGAAAACAGAAAAGTTGATTTACAGAGAAAAGTTAGTATCACAAAAAAAAAACCAAAAGAACAAGAGTAGGTAAAATAAAAATGTCATTGGACTAAGTATGTATAGAAGCTTAAAGGAGAAGCAAAAATGAAAAATCAGTAAGTAGGAAAATTAATTTCCAATTATCCTCTAAAAGGGGATTAAATATAATTTGTATCACATGCTCTGCATACAGATATTCTTCATTTCAGAAAAGCAAATCCTCTCCTGGCATGTTCCTGTGGCCCAAAGTACATGCAAGCAAGGTATGCCAGACAACTGTTCCTACTCAAGACAGGGTACAACTAGCTAACATTGTGATTATCAAAATTTTAGATAAATTGTTGTGGTATACCTGCACTTCTCAAGAAAATCCTAAAGGAGTTCATAAATAAATTTGACTTTTGCTGTTCATTGATGTAGATTTTATTTAGATCTCAGGGCTACACAGGTCCTTGCCAAACTGTGGATAAGCTAGAGAATGAATGGAGCAGACAAGCAAGATGGCAGTCACATCATGGATGTGAGACTCTCAGCTATAACTGCCTACTTAGTGAAGAAAAGTTACAACAGCATATACTTTGAATGTCTATTGTGAGAATTATAATAAACAACAGTATTTTAAATATAAAGCATGGTGTCTCCCAGAGCAGACTGCTGAATAAATATTTGTTTCTCATCTGTCCATTCCAATACTTAGATAACATACAGATTTTATCAACATGTAAAACTTACCCGGCTGATGAATCATTTCCAGAATCCGTTTGTTCTACTCATGAAAAAATATAAAATTCATTTTAAACACATGGAAGAAAAGTATCAAATATTAAAAATCTATGACTCAGAAGCTTTGCTAGAAAACATCCATTTGGAAACATAGCATGGGAATCTTCTATGGTAGATATTAATTATATTGCTGATGGAGCAGTCAATGGATTAAGACCCTTTCTGTTGCTTGTATTTATGGGACATAAAGAGGAAGAAAAATTATGTATGAAATTTATGAAAAGTACAATGTTGTGTACAATGACCATAACCCCAATGAACTACCATGAGACTAACTTGAAACGTTGTCATCATAATACAAATTGATAGTGTCAGGCAAACTGCCTGATGTATCTGTACTAACACCGTAAGGAAGAATAATAAGGGAATGTAGTCTATGATCGTACCACCCTGAACACTCCCAATCTCATCTAAAAAGAGAATATGTTTATCTTGTTCTAACAGAATAGAGATTTGCCAAGTAACCAGCTGAGTTTTTCAGTTTGGGATGAATATACTATCCCAAGGACACTTACCTATGGACAGTGAACCCTGCAAGGAAAGTATTCAAAACACAAAAGCAGACCAGGTACAGGGACTTGGCAAAGACTTTCCACATGCTAATGAAAAGTTCAAGAGTTGCCTGTGTGCTGCTTGTTCTAGCTAACCCCTTGTTTTTAACTTTCTTTTTTTATTTACTCTTTGTGTCTTTCACATCATGCATCTCTATCCAACTCATGTACATACCCATGGCATGTTTTCACAACATAAAAATCATGATTTTTAATTTTTAAAAAAATATATAAATAAAGTATCTGAGGGACTCTGAGGTGAGAGCACCCTAAGAGGTATCACATTCCTCACTGCTGTCCTCCTCCATGGCCACATTCCTGGGAGGTAGTGGATCAGGAAGGAAGGGCAGCCTGGAGGTGGAGGCCCAGAACTACTGCTGGCTGAGCATGCCCTACGCGACAACGGAGCAAGTGTACAGCCATACCTCAGAGCACAGGGTCCAGGTTTTTGAGGCCATCAAGGTGGCTGTCACTTCTAAGTAAGCAGAGATATATTGCAGACCAGCTAGGTTATATCAACACCATGAAGAAATGGTCCTAAACCCAAAGCCATCACCCTTTATGTTTATGAATTCCAGACTTCTCTGACCTTACCTAGTCCTGGAGCTGAAAAAAAAATGAAACTTATGTAACAGTGTGACCTCTTCGACAAGAATCTTATTAAAACAAACATAATTAATAAATACATATGGCTTTATTATGTGTAAATTATTTGTTATCATAACTTCTGATGATGAGGGGGAAAAAGCTGGAGGTAAAGCTAACTATATAGCACTTACCTAAAATGGAGGTTGTCTTGGGTTCAATTCCTAGTTCCACAAAAACAAAGATACTAATTGTTTTTGTTTCTTTCTCCTCTCTGTCTCTCTGTCTCTCTGTCTCTCTGTCTCTCTCTCTCTTTCTCTCTCTCTGTCTTTCTGCTTCTGTGTGTGTGTGTATGTGTGTGTGTGTGTGTGTGTGTGTGTGTGTGTGTGTCTTCCTCAATGACTCTGCACCTTATTTTTTGAGACAAGGTCACACTTCCAATTGTAACTTTCATGTAATTAATATCTGAGATCATTCTGATCTGCAGTCTATTCAGAAAGAAGTTAAGTAAATATAAATGCAATTTTCCACTCTGTTTGAAATGAAATGAAAACTTTTGGTTTGACATTGTTGTGTATGGTAGGTCTGCAAAGAGCAACTCATTATAGGTCTTACCTGGTTCATTATCTTTTTTGTTATTATGCATGTTTTCTTCAAATTCCATAAGCACCTGTCTACTGTCATGTGAAAAATAATAAATACAATTATTATTTTAATACTTTTTAAAAAACATTTTAGCATACTTAATTCTTAAGGACATTCCAGGGGTTAGGGGTGTAGCTCCATCGGCAGAGTATTTGTCAAACATGCACTAAGCCTTGGGTTCCATCTCTAGCATCACATCTACCAGACATAGGGGCACACACCTGTAATCACAGTATTTGGGAGGTGGAGGCAGAAAGATCAAGAGGTCCAAAGTCATCCTCAGACACACAGCAAACCCAAGGCCACATGGGGCACATGAGACCCTGTCTCGAAATAGAGCCTATCACTGAAAATAGTAGAGGCAGTACTAGAAGTTTTTACTGTGTGTTTGAAATGTATGGGCTCTGAATCTTATAATTAAGCCTATAATGAAAGAAGAAAAACTGAACTAAAAAAAGGCATGACATGAGAGAAATAAAGCTTGGGGCATAGACTGAATTAGCGCAACAAGCAGTGGCGTATCCTGATGTCAGAAGACATGCCCGCTCCACAACTAACAGCTGTCGGCTACCACACAAGTTGTTTCCCATAGATATTGTTACGCTAAAAAAAGAATAAAGAATGGACTGTTTGAGTTCAGTAGGTTTCTTTTAAGATTTTATTTGATAGTATTAAAACATGTGCAAGGAAATAACAAAGCAACAAAGGATTTCCTGATGCTGAGCTCTTTTTAAATTTGCAGTGTCTAAAAAATTCAAATAGTACAACCAACTGGAGAATGTCAAGCCCTCGTTTTGGTTATTAGCTATTCTGTTTTGTGGCTTATAATTCGGAGAAAATGAGCTGTTTAACAATTTGGGGCTAAGTGCTTTATGATATATTACCTCCTTAATTAAATGGCTGCTCATTATTAAGCTAATAATAAAAGATAATCAGTCACTCTGAGAGCAGAAAGGGAATCCATTCCAAGACTTGGCTTTGTTCTCCACTTCATCTTCCCCTGCCTATTTTAAATCATCATATTCACCTCCAAATGACTCACAAAACAAAGCCCTCTCTTACATGGAGATACTAATAAAACTTGATGTGATCTTGTTCTCTTAAGTCCAACTGTTCTTTGGATCCAGAGACATGCTTAGTTGCTTCTTTGTGGGAAAGAATTCAAAAAATCTCTGTAAAGATGAGACCAGGACTGAAATAACTTGGGAAAGTGTTATTATGATAGACAGAGAGAGAGAATTAGTTGAGTGCCTGCCCAAGATGATGGTGCCTCTGGATCAGCATATGATGGGGTCTGGTATTAATCAATAGAAGGACCTCATGATTTTTATGCAACATGATTTGAAATTTTATACAGTTTATATTTGTCAGCAAAAAAAAAGGACACACAAATTTCTCAAGTGACCACAGAGGTCTAAGCTAACACGTGGGTTCTATATGAGATTCTGAATGGGTGGGAAGGGTCAGATTGCTAACGATGTATGTGGCAGAAGCTAGAAAGTCTCATTGCCAGTAGAGTGTGATTGGAGAATAATAGCTGAGTTTAACAACATAAGTACATGTGAACTTGAGATATTGTAACTTTCAGTTCTGAACGTATATTATCACAAAGACTTAAAGGTCTGTCTCAGTGTAGATAGCATGGTAGTTAAGACTAACTGCTATCAAATTTCAGGGTGTGTTTTAACAGTGATGGAATAAAGAAAGACTGATAGGCTATCCTCTTCCTTCTTCTCCATCTGACTTTTCTAAGAGAATTAGCTTCCTTGGACCTAAAAAATTCCTTCAGCTACTGGAAAGTCAAGGAGTAGGGTACAGAAGACAGCTACCACAAGAAAGCAACAGGACTGTCTACTAAACTGGGCATTTCAAGATCCAAACGGCTACTTGAAAAGATCAAAAATACGCTAGATACTCTTTGTGTCTCATTTGTAGGGCTTATACTTGGGGACAACAAGGAAAATGCTGAGATCCCTAAGGTTAAAGGTCTTTAAATCTCTTAGCTGGAGATACAGGAAAATGAGAGAAGACTCACCTAGCACATATGAGGTGCTGGGTCCAATGTTCAGCATTTACCAAAAGGAGTCCCAAGCTTAACTCTTCCACTCCCAATGCTGCTCCTATTTTGCTTGATTCCCGGATGGCTAGGTGGACTAAGTCACTGCCATTCTAAAACTACCCACACAAGTTCAATAACGCCTCAAGTAGGTGATGCAATATTTGTATTTGTTTTGAACATCAATGTAATTTTAATTAACGTGTTGTGGAAATACTTACAAAGTACAGTGACCTTCAATAGCGTAGCGTAATGCCGTCCATCCAAAGACATCCTTGCAGAAGAAATCAATGCCTTTCTGAAGGAGTAATGTAGCTATATCTTTTGATCCACATCGTATAGCATATATCAAGGTATTTCTAAAGTAGCAGAGGGATAGATTCACTATTATGAAATGAATGGAATCAGTTAAATCTATGTAGATCTGTCTTACCAACTTAGTATCTTGCCTGTCTGTGTAGACTTGACAATTTTCTAACAGACATAGCATCATGGACCTACAACTGTTCCTCTTTGTGAGGCTATCTCCCAGGATAATGAAGAAAATATCTTTTCCCATTGATCTACTTTGGAATAGAATTCCTGACCTCATGACCTTTTAAAAAAAATAGCTATGCTAAGGTCTTGCATCGGAAATAGTTAAGGAAGAGTTTACATTTCCCTAGCCTAATGGAATATATTACAGTTCTTAATCAGCTGAAGATGAAATAATTCAAAGCTATGTGCATGATTTGAATAGTAGTAATATGAAAATAATAATAATAAAATTCATAGTGTTTTCAGTTAATGACGTTGATGACCATGTACTGTACACTAAACTAAGGGCTATGTACATAATCCTATAACCTCCTATCAAGGGCGTTATCGACTGTTTCACATCAGGGGATATATTTGGCTGTGAGCATCATGCCTCAGATGTCATACCTAGCAAGTGGGGAAACAAAGAATTAAATCCGGTCTTGAATGAACCTAAAGCCTCCTTCTTTTAATTATTTACTTATGACTCATCTTCATTAAGTTTTATCCAGTTAACACTTTCATCTCCCTTCCAATGCCAAGCAAATATAAATGGATTAAAATAAATCATGGAGAGTAAAGGGGGACACAATGAACATTTAGTAATAACAATTAATTGTCACTTAAGATAACCTGACATCAATATTTTACAAAAAAAATAACAGTTTAAAGAGTCATTCCAAATACTATAATTTTCAACTCCTATTTGGCTGAATATAGTATCTCAAAAGTTTGCAAGAAGGAAATGCAAAAATACTATAAGATCTCTGAGACCTCATTAGAGAAGGTTTCTTGTGTAGTAAACAATGGTTAATGCAGAAACTCACAACCGGTCAAAGTGCAGAGAGTAAGTGACTGGGGAGGCCTCAGCCACAGATGGGGTATCTATATCACATCCCTTCCTCAAGACTTGGGGACATCAGGAAGAGGATGTAGGAAGGGTGTGAGAGCCAGAGGTTGGGGAGGAGTGGAGCAAAACAGTGTCTTTTAGACATAGCAGGACTGCTATGCACATGGATTCACAGAAGCTGTGGCTACCTACACAAGATCAAGCCAATCAGTATCAACCTTTTGCATGGGTTGGGGAGGGGCTCAAGAGCCCCTACTCCTAGTTAATGAACTATTGACTGTTGATGGCTTCTAGGGGAGGGAGAGTCAGATATCTTTAAGGGTGTGGCTCCTGATATGTCCACCAAGCTCCAGTGGGAGGCACCACATCCAGAAGTATATGAACAGCACAAACTGGAGTGGTTACGTTATTTTTTTTTTAAACAAAAGGACACCAAGTTGTGGTAGGAAGATAAGGGAATAGCAGGCAGGAGTTAAGGGGAACTGCTGGGGTGCCCGTGATCAAAATACATCACATAAGTTCTCAAAGCATTACTAAAATATTTTTAAATAAAATAAATAAGTAAAAAGTAAATCTAAAAATAAAAAAGGAAATATCATTAGATGATTAACAATCTTACTGTGAACCAAAAACTCATACTAAAAGTTCATACATTTTAAAAACAAATGAAACTTGTTTAGCTCATAAACTCCTAATATCAAAGGACCAACAAAGTCAGATTACAGACAATTTTCAGTGCTATAAGGCAATGTGATGATAGATGATAGATAGATAGATAGATAGATAGATAGATAGATAGATAGATAGATAGATAGATAGATAGACAGATAGATAGACAGATAGATAGATGTATAGAGTTATACATACACACACACATATAAAATTTGCACTGCTCACTTCAAACAATTGCTTTTTTTCCCCTAACAGACTAAACTGATGCTTACATCTATGTTTTCACTGTATCCTTGTAAGTTAGTCCTCCAACCAGCCATGTTTCTAAGTGAGTGGTTGTTACCAGTCCAGAATACCACTAATGTTCTATTTCTTTTTAATTCAAATGACTTTACCTTTGCATGTCATCTACAACATGTATATCTGCTCCTTTTTTTATTAAAAATTCTGCCACCTCTACCCTCTTTTCCCTGAGTGCCAGCAAAAGCGGTGTGAAGCCATCCTACAAAACAGCAAAACCAATTTGTAATTTAAAAAGTGGCATGTTCTCAACTTACCTAAAAATCTTATAAAGGACTGTACAAATATAAATACACGATAAAAGCATAAAATCCCAGTGGATAAACGATCCTTCCTTCTAACAATGCCACCTTTCACTCGCTCTGCTCCCTTTCTTTGAAATGTTCCTCTCCTGCCTAGAGTAGTCACATGAACCTAAGCCTCTCCAGTGCCCATTTCAAACCTACATCGTTGCCTCAAATATTTGTTTCTATCACAGCATTCATTATTTGAAGGCAAGTGATTGCTTTCATATACACTAAAAGCTTCTTGGGGGTAAGGGCTACATCTTCTTTACATCAACAAAGCAAGCCCCATCACACAGAGGCAAAGGATGTTCACAAGCTAGCGAATCAATGACCAAATTTTCATTTCTACATCAAGATTGTAAAGTAAGTATACTTGGGTCTCAGATCACCTTCTGCATGGCCACCCAACAGTACAAAGTTCAGGGGAGACAGGGCTTGTTGTCTGATATTTTGATCGCATTCTAACAATAAAGTTTGCTATGAATCAGAGAGCAGAGCTAACTACTAGCTGACCAAAATTAATCATAGATGTTTTGGAGGACTGAAGATAGATAGACTGTAAGTAGTAGGGCAGGGCTTAGAGAGGATCTCAGCCCTTTTGGATGGAGGAATGGAAGAGATAGGAGGTTGCTGGTAGCTTCTCCACTGCTTCTCTGATCATTCAGGTTCTTACCCTGATATCTGACTCCTGATTTTTTATTGATAAAGAATAAGTATATAAATGCATTGAGGGCTTAATTATTTATGAGCAATGTTAAGTTCAGGTTTCTCCTGAAGCTTAACAGTGGCTTCAAGTCATGGAGGAAAACTCAGTGTAGCCAAGACACTTTGAGCCCATATCCCCTGTGCTTTCAATGTTGCTGGGGGTGTGTTTTCCAGTGGGTGTATACAAAGCAAGTATGTTTTAGAAAGATCAGCCTCCCAAAGTAATTTAAAAAAAAAAAACTCATAATACTTAGTTCTTCCTGCCCTTGTTAATTTATACTCCACTTGTATTCAATTCTCCCAGTGTTCACAAAATAATTACTAGTCACATGGAAGCTGAAACTAAATGATTCCTGTGGACTTCATAATGTGTGTGTGTGTGTGTGTGTGTGTGCGCGCGCGCGCGCGCACACACGCGAGCCATGCGCACATGTGTGCATGTGTGTCTACACCTGCCAGACTGATGATGTTAGGGCTCCATCAGCTCAACACCTTCACTGAGATGGGCTGCCAAACAGACAACTGTTCTTCAAATGACAAGAAGGTCCATGTTTTCCATTCTTCTAATAGAGGAAACCCTATGCTTATAATTCACATTTTGGGATAACTTGAATAATGTAGTGGCATGAAACCTTTAAACAGTCTCTACTCACTAAATTTTTGAAGATCTTCTAAGAGTAGTCAATTATTATTGATGGCTAGAAGAAAAGTAGTTTATTCTGTAATCCAGTAGTCATTGCTGATTGTGATGGTTAGCTTTCATTGTCAACTTGACACAACTTAGAATCGCCCAGGAAGAGGCTCTCAGGGAGGGAGTTCCACACTGAGTTGGCCTGTGTGCACACCTATAGCAGATTGTCTTAATTAATGAGGAAAGACCTGGCCTATTGTGGATGGCACCATTCCCTAGACAGAGGCTCCAGAACTGTATGAGAGTAAAAAATTCAAGCTTTGCACAAGCAAGCGAGTATTCATGCATTCATTTCTCTCTGCTGTTGATTATAGATGTTATGAGACCAGCTGACTCAAGCTTCTGGTGTGGTGCCTTCCCAGAAATGATGAACCTAGAATTGTGAACTAAAATAAATCCTTTAACTCCCCTAAGTTGCTTTTCTGTCATGTATTTTATCACAGCCATGGAAATGAAACTACTTGATAATATTCCATTTAGCTTCTCAACACAAAAGTTAAAGGAAAGTTAGGGTAGAATTACTGGAAAAGACACATTGGCAGGAAGTATTATCTAATCAAATTCTGGTTCCTCTAGAGATGTTAGGATTTTAGAACCCAGGAATACCTATATTTCAGTTATCTATTTAGGGTTTCTTTTCCAGATTAGGAGTTGTTCTGGTTCTCAAGAAAATATTTTCGGAGATGCATGCCCATTACTTATTAGACATACTGAATCAAACTCCACACATCTGCAAGAGAATTAGAGCCACACAAACAGAACTTCAGTCTCATCTGTACGGACATGGATAATTCTCTTCACCATCCAGTTACTTGACTAATAAGGATTCAACCACTAAAAACAGCAATGTGCTACTCAGAATGCAAAAAAATTTCAATATACAAAAAAGCAAATTAAATATCCCCTCACCCAGCAAGCAACTGTAGACATGAGAACAGGGCTTAGTTTTTACCTAAGTGGATGTCTCTTGCAGAACATATACTAGTGAACTGTTTGATAGTCCCTCTAGTTTTCTACATAATTATCCCCTAGTCACTACCAGTTTTATTTATCCAGAATCCTCCTTAAACTGATCCCTAGATGTGTTTGTAATTAAATACTTTTCTTGCTCAAACTATGAATTACTACCTTCAACATTGGAAAGACTGTATCAGCACACATTAACTGGCTTTTTTAATTCCTCTTGCTTTATTCCCTCAGGTACCTAATTTCCAGTTGTACATTTCTGATTCATTTCCCTCCACACCTTTTCTTCAGTCTTAAGTCACTTGATAATTACTTGCCAAGAGCATCACAATTTCCAGTTTACATGAGTGCTTTTGTTGTCTCTGAGTTTTAAGATGAAGCCATTTCCAAAGTAAATTTTGCTCTCTCCTCAGACGGCTTTACACAAGTCAGGGGAAATGGTGAGGAAAAAGACACAGATGAGGAAGTTTCACCTTTAACAAATTCAGTGGCTCCTCAAATATTTCACATTAAATGTGTAAAAGGAAGTTGTGCGTCGGGTTTCTTTCAGGGAGCTGGAGAATTGGCTCAGTGGTTAAGAGCAGGGGCTGCTCTTCCTGAGTTTAATTCCCAGCAACCACATGGTGGCTCACAACCATCTGCAGTGAGATCTGGCGCCCTCTTCTGGCAGATAGGCATATATACAGGCAGAACTGTATATACATAATAATTTTTTTTTTAATAAAAGACCAACAAATGTTTCTTTTGAAGTACACGTGTTGGACTCACAGCTTCTACAGTTAAGTCCTGTCCAACTGTTTTCACCCAGGAAATGCTTAGGTTTCTAAACATGAAATGTTGACCTTTGTCACTATCAAAGCATGTATTTCAGAGACTTTGAAATTAAAGTGTGGTGAACTGTACTTTGGTTTTTTGCTCGATATCAGCACGGTAGTCGAGCAGGAGTGCCGCCATCTCTTCGTGCCCGTTGTACACAGCATAGTGCAAGGCGCTGTTACCACTGTTGTCCCTGATGTTGGGATCAGCACCGTGCTCCAGCAGGATAGCCGCACATTTCTGTTTCCAGCATTGGACAGACTGCAGTTCACAACAAAAAGCAGACTGTCAGCTCGAGGAACTCAAGATAAACATCCCACAGGTTTCATCAGCAAGCTACATGTAAATGGAGGTAGGGCTCTTCCCGTCACGAGCACTTCAATCACGTCTAGCTCGTGCTGAAATTCATGGCTGCTACCTACCTTCATCAGCGGTGTGATGTGGTTCTTGTCGAAGGCATCAATCTCACAATTATTATTCACCAGAACGTTCACCACTGGCAGGCGGCCATAGACACAGGCAAAATGCAAAGCTGTCCTGTGGAAGTGAGAGGAGTTTTTGTGGCATTGTAGAGCCCTGTCTGAAAATCCACAATTACTCATGTATTATACCATTAAACCCTGTCGTTTTTCTGCCCTCTAAACAAATCTCCACTGTTCTTAGAAAAGGATAAGAGTCCCTCTTTTTAAAGAAAGGGTAACCTATTTGAAGTCCTTTCTCTAGGTGAGCCATGGATAGATCACGTGACCTCCCTACCCCTAGAGAAGTGCTCTGCCATTGAGTGGCTCATTTGAATCAGCCCAGAGCAGCTTATTTGGCTAGAAAAAATCATGGCCGGAGACAAAACGAACTCGGTGGTATTTTTGTAAACTTTTGTCTCGTTCTCCTTTGCTTGCCGAAAAAAAAAAAGTTGTATTATTGGTGTTCTGCTTGTATATTTTGGTTTCCATTATTGTGTTTTTATGGGGCTCTTTTTGTGTGTTTCTTGGGGTTTGGGTGGGTTGTTTTTTCGGGTTTTTTTACTTGGATTTTTTTTCAAAAAAGAAATAGAAAAGCATCGCCTTTGAACTAAATTCCCCTTGGGTGTGATCCTACTCTGAGCCTAAGTCACTTACTAGGTACCTCTCAGCCTTCCTAGGCCTCAGTTTCCTGATCCATAGCATTAGAAACACAAAGGGTATCTAGGTAACTCTCTTAGGAAGCTTGCACCCAGCCCTTGACTGACCTCCCTATTTGGGATATGTAGTGTCCTCTATTAATTCCTGCGTTTACATCTGTTTAACTTTCAATAAACTCCAGCTCTGCTTCACAAACAGATGGCAGGGCATAGGACACTGTTCTGAGAAGTCCCCTGAGAAGCGGTGGGAAGGAGGGTGGAGGAGGGACAGGAAGGAGAGGGGGAGGAGGGAAAGGGAGAGGAGGGAAGGGGGAGGAGGAAAAGGGGAGGACAGAGAAGGAACCTTTTCTTAACACAGCACCAAAGATCGTGTGTATGCTGTGACTAGAACACGTGCTTCACTACACCCCCAGACCCCATCCAATAATAGGTCTCTGTGAAAACCACGACTCTCTAGCCACAGCGACCTCGGTACTTTGGCCTTTGATGACAGCAGACACAATGGGCAGAGAGCTCTAGTTGCCAGCTCTGTTGGACTAATCAGAAGGAGACTGGGAAGCAGTTAAAAGTTCCTGTCTGGCAGCTCAAGACTCCTCCCAGGTGTGCAGGTCTCTAGTGCGGAGCCCCAGAAGCACAGAGAGACCCCTTTCCTTCACTGCCCACCTGAGCTCTTGGGGAAGCCAGGGAGGAAAATAACCCTTTTTCCAGGCTGACCTGCCCACGAGGTAGACAGTTGCCCGCCCTCCCTCCCCCTATTACCTGTTCTTGTAGTCTCTGTCGTACACGCTGCACTTTCCAAGCGTGATGAGAACTTCCAACTGGCCTGCATCGCCCTCGGCTGCAACCCGGTGGATCTGCCCCACGGGTCGGTATGTTGTATGGTATTTTGGATAGCTGGGATATTCACCAAAGAAAAACTCAGAGACAGTCATTTGTGGGCCATCACAGAAACCGAAGGGTGTCTTTTCCTTAACCCCAAAGATCTTCCTCATGGCAGAAGCCATTGGCCTCAGGTCCCTTCCCAACTTCTCATCATTTCTGTCCCCCAGCCCAATGTTAGGTCTTAGTAAAATCCAAGACTCGCTAGCGACATTTGCACAGAAGAACTCGGGGCTTAAACGTCTGCCAACCAGGGCCTTGTACAGTTGGCAGAAGCACGGTTGCCAAGCAACACGTCTAAACACAATGTGCACGTGCTAGTTTGTACAAGTGAGCAAGAGCGCAACTCTTGACACGGGTGGCATCTCTAAGCCAATGGTAAAGGTGCTGAGTAGGCATGCGCAAGGCCCTGCCCGGAAGCAAACCCACGGTCTAAAGGTCAATAGAGGTTGGATGAGTGTTCACGTCATTTCAGACTTGTACCAGCAGGAAAGCAATCTTTGCAAATATTTGGTTGAAAGCAGGGGGCAACATAAGGATGGCGAAGACATAGTTGCCACACTATATATATATATATATATCCCTCAGTTGATTCTCCTTATCTTTTAACTGGACTCTGTTAACCTCCACAATCTAGCAGTTGCAATGCCTTAGCTTGCCTCTGCTGCTGTGATAAAACATTGGCTAAAGGAACATGGGACAGACAAGATTTATTTGTCTTATGGGTTATAGCTCATCATCGAGAGAAGCCAAGGCAAGAACTGAGTCAGAGACCACAGTGGGATACTGCCCAGCTTGCTCAGTTTCCCTTCTCATACTGCCTAGGCCCACCTACCTAGGGAACACACCATCCACAGTGGTCTGGACCCTCCCACATCAATCAGCAATCCAGGAAGTACTAAGTGCCCCCACAGACCAGTCTGACGGAGGCAATTCTTCAGCTGAGATTCCCTCTTCCCAGGGATATCCAGGTTTGTGTCAAGTTGACAGAAAGCTCACTAGGACATGAAGTCACCAGAGGGTGACTTCATGATTTCAGAGATGGTTCATCATCAAATGAAAACTTTTGAGAAGAAACCAGTAGACAGCATTCAAATGAAGTGAAAATGCATCCATGCATCGTTCTATCTCTACCCTCTGATCCACCTTACTTCATGTTCTCTTGATTCGCATTTACCCTACACATCTGCAATGAATGAAGGATTATTTGGCATTCTAATGTGCCATTTAGAACCCTTGCTTTTGAAAACTTATGTGTTGCAGGTTAAAATGGGGAATTAGTGGCTCTCCAGATACCAACATCCCAGGCACTGGCAGAGCCTCACTACCCTGCACCCCCTCCCTTTCTCGTCATCATTGTTGGAGGCTTCATAGCCATAGTCTTCCTCCTTTCTCTTCCCCTCTTGCTCTTTTCTCCTCCCTGGCTCATCTCCCTCCTCCTTCAGCAGTCGCTAGGCTTCCCGGCAGCAGCCACTAGCAACAACTCCACATCCTGAACTCTTCAGACTTAACTCCTGGAAGGTATATCCTTACTCCACCCTTTCTATTTTATCTCTTATCTTGTCTAGTCCTTCCCCTCCAGGTTGCCCCAAGAGTCCCGACTGCATCCATCCCCTATTTAGTTGACATCTGCCCATACTGTGTTCCTTCCCACTAGAGCCCAAGCCTCCAGGAACTCCAGAGACCACAGTGCAGGACCAAGGGAGCCCCTGTGCCCAAGAAAGGCCAAAGCAGGTAAGTATTTCCTCGCTGAGACCCATGCCAAGGGATAGGAAGGATGAAAGATATGAAGAAGAGTAGCAAAGCTGAGAACACCTTCCAAGAGAGGCTAGCTTTCAAAGCAGGATGATCTCTAGACCCTATTCAGGGTTCGCTCTCTCTCTCTCTCTCTCTCTCTCTCTCTCTCTCTCTCTCTCTCTCACACACACACACACACACACACACACACACACACACACACACACTTCAGTACAACTACCTTCTTTTAGACCTTAAGGCCTACAGTAAAGACTCTTAACTAAGCAGCCCATAGGATCTGTCAATTTTGATGTAATTCAGGAGCAGAAACCAAATGTTTTCAACTTCTTTCATTTTGAAATTCGGTGGCCATCCTGTGCTAAGGAGAGCACAGAGATGGCCAAGAACAAACGAGCTACTCCAAACCCCAGAACTCTCTGCTACCCAGTACTATCTCTGTTCATTGCCAGAGAATCATGTGAGCTCACAGTACTGACATTTACCATTCAGTCCTGAAGAACAGTCGCTGGGCCTCTGTTACCTGGGACAGGAAACACCTGTTACTCCCGCACTTCTCTGCCCCACCTACTGCATCCCAGGTGCAGGGCTCTCTCCCAACCAGGCTTCTTGGGGTTGGAAGTCGCATCAGTTAAGTGGAATTCTGTGTGAGAGCTGCTTTAAGTTGTCCTGGGGGGTAATACA
>CABHPH010147080.1:0-27575 GCA_902168325.1 Peromyscus nudipes | reverse complement strand
TGCTATACAGGGACATCAATTCATAGGCACACCTAGGAACAGTCAAACCTGTCTCTTAGTCTTTGGAGTTAGGATTTGAAGGATGGCAGCAATCCTACTCTGAGACAGGCCCCTTTTGCCTCCCCCTAACTGGTAGCCAAGATAGGTAGCCTCTGATGTGTAAAAAAAAAAAAAAAAAAAAATTGGGCTTTCTTATCCAACACTCTGTAGCCCACAGTCTGTACCTCTTACAGCAGTCCCTCAGTGGCCCTTTTACAATATATTTTAGGTTTAGGTTTGGTTTTTGGTTTGGGGGGTTGTTTTGTTTTGTTTTGTTTTGTTTTAGTTTTAGAGGCTAGAAGGAAGTTATCAACATATTGTGAAAGTATGGTCCCAGAAAACCTCTGACAGAAGGACAGAAGATGAGCACTTAGTGTCTCATCAAACAGGGTTAAAGAATTTTTAAATCCTTGGGGCAACCTGGTCCAGGTAAGCTGCCCACTGTAACCTCCCTCTGGGTCTGTACATTGAAAAGCAAAGATTGGTTGACTTACCTCTGCCAATGGAAGGCTGAAGCATGCATCTTTCAGGACCAAGATAGTATACACCTGTTTCTCTAGAAGACGCAGACTCATGAGAGTGCATGGGTTTGTGAGGTAGATGGTCTTGACTTGCTTATCTTTTTCCTTAGATCCTGGACAAATCTATAATTAGAGGTCCCACGCTTCTTCACAGGCAGGAGAGGTGTGTTCCAGGGTGACTAGCAGGGTACCAGGATGCCTGTCTCCCTAAGCTAGGCAATATGGACTGTTGTTGCCTGTTTTCCCTCCTTTTGTCTAAAAAGAAAGATTTTAACTCTAACATAGTATAACTACATACAACAAAAACAGTTATCAAGTAAGAATTAATTTATAATATTCAGTCTATTTATATTTAACAAATTCAGAGAAAGCATTCCACCATCCCTCTTAGTGACTCCACAGTTTTATACATAATTTACTTTCTATCATAACTAAAGAAAACTGCAACTATAACTATCTAGTCTTCAACTCTTATCAAAGACCCAGAAGGATGTAATATTATCTAATAACAGAGACATTTGGCTGCTTGGACAGTTACCCAAAGTTCCTCTGCAACATTGGGGCATCCATCTTCAGCCTACAGGCCTAAGGTATCTGGCAGACTTTTCTATGAAGCAGGAATTTTGGACTGTCCTGTAGGTGGAAGGTTCCTCCAGTCCCACCAGGCCCCTGCATTCCCACAGCCTGCTTAAAAAATAATCACTCAGAAGCTTATATTAATTATAACTGCTCGGCCACTAGCTCAGGCTTATTACTGATTAGCTCTTACATTTAAATTACCCCATAATTCTTATCTATGTTTAGTGGCTTGGTACCTTTTCTCAGTTCTGCCTTGTCATCTTGCTTCCTTTGTGTCTGGCTAGCCACTCCTGACTCAGCCCTTCCTCTTCCCAGAATTCTCCTTGTCTGCTTGCCCTACTTATACTTCCTGCTTGGCTACTGGCCAATCAGCATTTTATTAAATCAGTGTACAAAAGCATTATCCCACAGCACTGTCCTGCCTTGTTTTGGCAAAATTCATCAGTCACTTTCCTCTGTATCCAGAAGAATATCTGATAGACTCTTCTGTGAAGCAAGATTTTGAAGGACTGTCCTGACTTGTTTTAGCAAACTTCAACAATCACTTTCCTGTGGGTCCTGAATGTCTAGGCTGCACAGCACATTGTCAGCAGGCAAAAGCAAGAACAATTTCTTTGCCCGGTGGCTAACCTTGCCACAATGAATGCAAACCCATAAGGAGTTTCTTCAATGCCCATCATTTCTGAAGTAAATTGATACTGCCAGGAACAGATGTGTCTCATTGTCATGAAAAACTTTATGTTAACAAAACATTCTAAATACCATTATTCTGTAGGTCTTTGAAAAACCATCTATCTATCTAAAATATATCTCTATATGATCTGGAAAGCATACCTAACATATCTACAATTTTGATTGTTATAAGTGACTAACCACTAACCCATTTCCTGATTATCCTATATAGTTTATAATAACAGCTTTCAAAAACTAGAATGTTATCCCACATTTCCAAATGAACTGCATAGGCACAATACCTCAAACAAAAAATAGAAACATACATACAATATGTTGTAACAAATACAACCTTAAATTTTTATCAATGTACAAAAATCCTTTAAATAAGAGTAGAAACATATATACAGCATAACAAAAATAACTTTAAATTTGTATCAATATACTATATTCTCCTAAATGATAACAAACATTCATAACCCACCAAATAACTAAAAACCACCCACACCCTTCTTGGGAATGTGAGCATCGTGTTCTGTAGATGTAACCAACCGTCTTATTAAATAAGAAACACAGAGCCAATGTAAAGATAAAAGCCCAAGAGGTCAGAGCTAAGAGCCTTACTCGCCTGCTTCAGCTAGCCTCTTCAGCCAGGAGACCTCTCGGAAAAAAGGGGCTACTTCCTGTCTGTTTGTCTTTAAATACACTCTCTGTTCTGCCTTCTCATTGGTTGTAAACCCAAACACATGACTGCCTCATCACTGCCTGTCTGTACAGACCTCCAGACACACATTGGAGCGTGTGTCTCCAATGCGGTTGTATCCTTGAACACACAGAGATCTACCTAGCTCTGCCTACCAAGTGCTGAAATTAAAGGCGTGCGCCTCCTCCAGCAAATCCTACCGGCGTGCACCACCACAACTGGCTTTCGCTATGGCTTGCTAATAGCTCTGACCCCTAGGCAACTTTATTTATTAACATACAAATAAAATCACATTTCAGTACAAATAAAATACCACTATATTGTTCTCCACACTGCTTCCTGCTGTCTGTGGATGAAGTATCTTTAGGGTCCCAGAGAGAAAATTTGAGATAATGACCAAGTCCTAGGAAGACCAGCAGTAGCCTTTGCTGATAGATATCACCTGTCAAGTTTCAGGAGGTCTTGCCTGATCAAATCTGATCCATGTTAACCCTGAATCAATAGCCTTTCATCTTCTGTGGGACCAAAACTCCAAAGCATTTTTTATTTCCATTTGAAAAATACATTTTTGACTTCTTTTTTAAAGTTAAGATAGCCATAAAGAATCTAGGTTGGTTCAGTTTTGCAGTCCTGTCCACAAGCCCATGTCTGCCAGCAGCTGTTGTTTGGTTGTCAGCATTCAAAAATTCAAAATCAACACAATACTACACAGGAGCCAGACTCCCTGTGTATTTCCCAGCCCATATGGCTTCTTCCTTTTACTCTCTCTTTAAAGACTTCTTTTTATAAACTACTCATTTTTTTCTATGACTATACCCTTTTTCTTTTCTTAAGCCTACACACATTATTAAACGCACTGTGACCTATTCAGAGGTTTTTCCATCTGGATATCTTTTACTGCGTATCTCTAGTCTTTTTTAACCACACAAGCAAACTTTAGACTGCTAAGGTACACCTGGATTCTCCACATGCAGCTCTCAGCTGGCTCTGCCTGCTCCTCGGGTCGTGAAAACCTAAAACTCACTGCCAGGTTGGAGGTTTGGTTGGAGGTTCACAAGCAAGAACTGCACTAAACCCTCCTAGCTATGGAAGCTGGTACCTGCATTGCCACAAGTGGTTTTTACTTAGGTTGCTGTTTTTATTTAGTGCTGCTGGCTGAACAGTGGTACCTCTTAAAGGAGCCATGTCCTTTTTCTTTTCTATTTTTTTAAAAGCTTTCTCAGACACTATGGAAATTCAAGCCCCACATTGGGCACCAAAGTATTGTTGCTTGTTTTATTGCTCTTTGTCTTTTTGAGGGCCTGCCACCCAGATCCCAAATAAATCACACATGGAGGTTTATTCTTAATTATAAATGCCCGACCTTAGGTTGGCTTGTTTCTTGCCAGCTTTTCTTAACTTAAATTATTCCATCTATCTTTTACCTCTGGGCATTTATCTTTTTCTATTTCCATATATCTTTCTTTCTTATTCCGATGCTGATTGTGTAGCTGGGTGCCTGGCCCCTTGAGTTCTTTTTCTGCTCTGGCCCCTTCTTTTTTCCTCCCAGATTTCTCCTTCTATTTATCCTCTCTGCCTGCCAGCCCTGCCTATTTCTCTCTCCTGCCTCACTATTGGCCATTCAGCTCTTTATTAGACCATCAGGTATTTTAGACAGGCAAAGTAACACAGCTTCACAGAGTTAAATAAATGCAACATAAACAAAAGTAACACACCTTAAAATAATATTCTACAACAATGGACTGCAATTTCCCTTTTTGTTTCCAGGGTCATTGGGTATTGTTTAATCTGGATGGAAGTAGTTGAACTAGTTAGTTGGACAATTATAGGAACTTGGGGTTTGGCCAGTCCTGGGAGGTTGGTTTCTGCCCATACTCCCGGGGAATCTTTGTTTTAAATCTGAGAGATAGTCCAACTGTATCTTTTGATTGGGGGCAGGACTTTCAGATAGGAGACATTGTTCTGCAGAAGGCAGGACACCAAAATTTTGCTGGGTATCTGTAAGTCTAACTGCATCTCATCATCAGAGAGGGTGACAATGGCTTTTAGTTTATGCAAAAGGTTTCATCTCTCAATTGGCTCCCTATTGTTGTTAACACCTTTTCATCTACCTCCAGCAACTGGGACCTACTTATACCTTTAACTTTTTCTAACTTTTCTAACTTTTTTCTAATATCTGAGGCCAATTGGGTGACAAAGGCAATCTCTTTTAGCAGCTGTCTTTAATCCTTCTAAAAAAGGGGGGGGGGGCTAGTGAAAATTGTTTAAAGTACCCTTGGCCAGTGTTAGACAGAGGGAAAATCTGTTCTTCCTGGGCTGCATTGCCTGGCAGCAATCCTCACACCTAACCCAGAGGATGTTTTTCTGCTTTTCTCAGAGAATGGTGGGTTTTAAGTTTTCCAATTATATGAATCACTAGTTGAAAGGGAACATAATTTCCTCTTTTCTCACCAGGCACAGGCCTGGGGAATCTCTTCCCTTTCCCCAGGACTACTTAGAACAAGTAGGGTAGAGAATGGAGGAAGTTTACAACTTGGAGAACTATTTCTCCCTCGATGTGTGCATTCTGCTGAGATGGCAGGGGCCCCTGGATGAGAGGCCTCCTCCCCACCTCCACACATGGTCTAGGAGTCAAACAACAAAACAAGAGAGTGCTCTGCGAGTGAGACAGGCTGAGGTTTGGGGGTTTCAGTGGGCAACCTGGCGGAGCTAAAAGGATTCAGATCCCCAACAAAAGGTCACAGGTCTTAAGCATGGGGCAGGGGGGTCACACACCAGAGAAAGCCACTGGTCAATACAGGGAAACAGAACTGACAGAAACACATAGACACACAGAGAGACACGTAGTAAAGACAACCAAGATGGCCACCACACACTCATACACCTGAACAGACTGGGGGAGTCCAGTAATCTCACATAGATCCCAGACATTGGATCAGCAGCCATGCCCAGCCTTTCTTTTGTGTCCTAAACAGAAGGCCCCCTAACCAGGGTTACCTCCAGAGGTGACAAATCAGATAACACTTTTTGAAGGAAGTTTAGATGGGGTGTCAAAAAGGCCCAGACCACTGCAAGCAACAAGACCCTGAGTTTCTAGCACAAGGTTGGGTTCTTTCCACAGGACTTTTCATGATAGGGGTAGAAAATAGGAAGGAGGGGTTTAAATTAAAGATGGCTCCAGCTGAGACAAGATGGAGGAATCTTTGCCCTGTCACAAGAGAAAAGTCAGGCTTTGCCTCAAATCACACAGGGAATATGTAACAGAGCTGGGATTTAAGTCCAGAATTCTCTGGTTCCAAAGCTATGTTGAAACCCATTGCATTTGCTACTGCTACATAATGAATCAGATCTCAAAACAAAATAAAACAAACAAAAAGCATTTAGCAATTTGGAAAAGCCATGAAAATTTGCTGTGCAATAACCTAGGAGTATTCTGCATTAAACAGAAAGCCAGACCTGGGCCAAATGGGGATGAACATGTATTTCAGTCATCTCCCCAAGGTATTTCCTACTTTTTTCATTAGCTGGACATAAACAAGTATATCTGGAACAACAGTAGCCCTGACCATAACGTATAGGTCACTTGGTCCCCTTGTACCTTTGAAGTGGTATTCCTCATCTCAACAGCCAGAGAAGAGCATGGTTGTCCATTGACCTGAGCTGCAACCTTATGGAGCTTCAGCATAAATGCATAGCTGGTTCCAGGACCTCCTTTCCCTTGCTTCCTCTACATGGCTTCTGTGTTTAAGGAAAATGGTAGATGAAGGGCAGGGTTATTCACAAAAGCATTTCCAGATTCCTAATCCCTGGTCTGCAAGTCCAGTTTCTGCTACCTAGGTCTGTCTTACAAAAGGAGCACCCCCTCAACTCCCCAACATCAAGTCATCTCACATTGTCCTTGAAATGAATGATAAACAGCGCTGGTTACGGTGCTGGTTAACACATGGAAAGGTCACGGTCATGACAGAACCCAGTATCAGTATTCAGAGCTTTATTAGGAGGAATGGGGGGGTGGAGAGAGGAGAACCAGGCTTGGGGAGGAAAGCATGTGCAGAGAGAGGGAAGATGGTGGGGGAAGAGAGAGAGAGTGGGGTCTGTGTCCGGCTTTTTAAGGGTTCCTGGTGAACATGCACAGGCAGGCTTATAGAGCTACACCATGCATGCACTGATTGCATGACCATGCCTCGTGCACATAGTCATCAGCACACACTGATGACATGAGACACAAGACCCTTTGCTTAACTCCTGAACTATGCATGTGTGGCCATGCAGCTGGACTGAGGGCAGAATTCTAACATTTCAGACTTTTTGCTTATTATAAAAAAGCGAGTGAACAGAAATAGGGGCATTGTTTCTCCCAGAAAAACTGCTTCCAGCTGATTTGGTGGGCATTGGTTGGCTCTTGCGGGGAAGGGAAGGGGGCTCCTGAGGTAGACAGTCATCCTGAGATGGTGGGCTGTCATCTGCTGTCTCGGAGCTGTCCATCTTTCTTGGCTTGGCACTCTGGCTGCTTTTGTGTCTGACAGGATGCTCCAGGAAGGTTTGGATTTGGCACTTATCTTGAAGTAGATCTGACCTTTCCAGATGGACTTAAGCTGGTTTCTGGGGCTTGGGAAAAATTTTGAACATATTAAGAAGCAGCCATGAGAAAATTAAAGTCTTGGGCTGATGACCATTGTAGTGTTTGGTACTCTGCTTGTACTGGTTAGTGTTAATGAGAGAGACAGAGAGATTGGAACATGTTTTTAATTTTTTTTAACCTGAGATAAGCTTTATCAGAGACATTATTTTAAGGCACCTGTTTCCTTTAGTAGTTTAGCATCCAGGAGACACAGGTGATCAATTGTTGAGAGCATTTAACAGTAATAGATGGTTATATTAAAGTCTGTTTTTGTAGAGCCCAGACACTTTTGGGTCTGGGGGTGTAAATACCTTTTAACTGTTACAGTTTCTTACTTGATGATCCCTGGACTCCAGCTCTGTGGTGATCCTGTACCATTAGCTGAGCAGTTAGTTAGAAGAGGGAGCTGGGAAGAGAAAAGCTTGTGGTGCATGAGAACTTATTTCTTTGGAATTAGGGACAAGGCAGAGATCAGGGCCCTGTCTGTGCAGGAGGAGGAGAAGCGCTGTGACAGGTCTGGAGTGAGGCACATGGAGGGAGCAATGCAATGAAAGCTCCTATCTTAGCTGGAAAATCTTTTCCCATTAAGTAACCCTGAAAGTACAATTAAGTCTGGTGAGGTGAGTAAGGCTGTCCTCCCTACCCCTACAATAGGGAAACGAGGAGAGGTGGGACCCCAGGACTGAGTAAGGCTCCAGTGTCCAGGAGGAAAGAAACGGATCACTTCTATGCTGTGTTCCGGGTTCCCTGCAAGCCGTAGCCAAGCCTAGAGGTCTGCTGGAGGACTTAGTTTGATGCTCCATGCCCCTCGGTGCCTGGGTGCAGTCAGCTGACAAGTTGTCTCTCTAGGTGGCACTTTGAACAAGGCTCAGTTGAAGGCCTGGCAGGGTACGCACTAGCCTGTGTGGCCTTTTTTTTTTCCCCACACTTAAAACAGGGACCCAGCGGCTTTCATGAGCCAGTCAGACAGCGTGTGTCAGCACTTAGCAATTCTGTTCTTGGGCTTTTCCATCTCTCCCCTGGTATACCTTAAATGCCACAGCTGAAACTTCCGCCTGTGGGGTCAGGAGCCTTGCTCTCTAGATGCTTAAAGTTTAGCCCTTATATCGGGGAGGTCTGGAAGACGAGACAGATTTTATTCTATGTCTTGAAAAAAAATTTTTTTGATAATCTGTTGGCTTGAGGATAGCTTTAGGAAGATCCACCAGGAGGCAGGCTATGAACTGATCTCTGACTAAAGAGCCATCCTGATTACTGTGATCCCCATGTGGGTCCTGATCGTAAACTTATTTGCAAGCATCCTAGCCTGCTTTCAGATCCATCTGTGCTTCTCAGGGCAGCTTGAGAATGAGTGGGAGGAGTTAAGGTGAAAGCCAGGGTTGGGCAGAAGCGGCCCACCCAATACTGGAGATCTCGCCCAATACCAGAGAGCCGGCCCAATAACAGAGAGCAGAGCAGAAGTCAGATAGGCAGAAGTGGTTGCACATGGCAGAGAAAGAATCAGAAATGGAGAGGAGAAGGGTTCAGGGCTTAGGTAGAAAGCTTGAGGACAAGGTAATTCTTTTCATTTGCCCATTCACTGGCAGAAGTTAGATAATTCCCGTGAAATATCAGGGTTGAAGCTGCTGTTACACAGCCAAATTTACTGGTATCTGAGAATATTTAAGGCATTTGTCAGAGGAGGAATGGAACCATGAGAAGGAAGCCCCCATGTCCCATGGCTGCAGCTGAGAGAGAAAAAAATAAAAAATTAAAATAACAAACAGGATCCCCAGGCTCCTCTTTCAAGCGTCCTTGAGAATAGGTAGTTTGTGGACCAGCATTAACAGCACAAATTACCCAATCATTGTCATGAAAAGGGCAAGGGCTGGGGCGTATGTAGCGGAGGACCCCCCGGGGGCCCAGACAGCATCCAAAACTTCATCAAGATTGAATGTGTCATGGTATGCAGCTGAGGACCCCTTGGGGGTCCGGCTCAAAGAATATAGCTCAGGCTACACTCATGGGAAGTGGCGGGGAACTCACCAATCTTGGCGGCACATGTGGTGTGTGCAGAGCGGTCCAGCGGCTGGGCAAATGAAAAAAGCAGAGTGGGCGTCGCAGGTCCAATGAACCTCTGTATAGGTTTCCAACACTCAGCCCCAGATGCAAAGAGGTTGGAATGGAGTCTTCGGCACCAATAAAATGAATGGTAAACAGCGCTGGTTATGGCACTGGCTACCTCGTGGAAAGGTCACGGTCACAACAGAACCCAGCTTTATTTAGGAGGAATGGGGGGAGGGGAGAGGAGAACCAGGCCTGGGGAGGAAAGCATGTGCAGAGAGAGGGAAGATGGTTGGGGGAGAGAGAGAGGGTGGGGTCTGCGTCCGGCTTTTTAAGGGTTCCTGGTGAACATGCACAGGCGGGCTTACGGAGCTACACCACACATGCACTGTGTGACCACACCGCACACATGTAGTCACCAGTGCACACTGATGACATAAGACACAAGACCCTTTGCTTAACTCCTGAACTGCACATGTGTAGTCATGCAACTGTAGTAAGGGCAGAATTCTAACAGTCCTTCAATGTCCCAACAAGATTGGTCAAACACCACCTACATCCTCTGGGAAACCCATTGCCCTTGCCAAGCAAGAGGTGTGGCATTCCTGGGCCTCTCCAGACTCCATCTTGCTCGGATGTCTGACTTCTTTTTTTTTTTTTAATTAAAGATTTATTTATTTATTATGTATACAGTGTTTGCCTGCATGTATGCCTGCAGGCCAGAAGAGGGCACCAGATCTCATTATAGATGGTTGTGAGCCACCATGTGGTTGCTGGGAATTGAACTCGGGACCTTTGGAAGAGCAGCCAGTGCTCTTAACCGCTGAGCCATCTCTCCAGCCCAGATGTCTGACTTCTAATTGAAATCTCTGCTTCACTTTCTGTGCCTGACAGCCGCCCCAGACTCAGCCCAGATAAGACAGGTTGATTCTTCTTTATTTTCTTCCCCAGAACCCCACTAAAGGGAGCAGACTGAGTAAAGACAAGCAGTAAACAATTAAAGCTTGTTGACATCTCAACATGGTGAAGCAGAGCCCTCACATCTGAAAATCTTCCCCAGCCAAACTTGCCAACCCAGGCTCCAGCCCCAGGCTCACCCTCAGAATCCTTATTGTAACACAAATCTTAAATGGTCTTATTAATAAAAAAAAAAGCAAACCCAGAGCCAGGTATTGGGGTGAATGCTGAAAGATCAGAGAAACAGAACAAGTCACATCCAACCTTACCTTGCCAACTTCTCAGCTGACCCTGTTTCCTCAGACTGAATGTCTCTGAGTCCTCATCTGAATGGACTTCAGCTAAACTGCTGCTCAAAAGTCTAAAAGCTTAAAAAGCCTAAAAGCCCCTAGTTCCTAGTCTTCATGCCTTATATACTTTTCTGCTTCCTGCCATCACTTCCTGGGATTAAAGGTGTGTGTCATCATGCCTGGATGTTTACAATGCGGCCTTGAACTCACAGAGATCCATATGGATCTCTGCCTCCGGAATGCTAGGATTAAAGACTAAAGATGTGTGCTATCACTGCCTAACCTCTATGTTTAATATTGTGGCTGTTTTGTTCTCTGACCCCCAGATAAATTTATTGGGGTGCACAATTGCACAATATATCAACCACACCTTATCTTCTTACTGTCTCTTC
This sequence comes from Peromyscus nudipes, assembly GCA_902168325.1. NCBI lineage: Eukaryota > Metazoa > Chordata > Mammalia > Rodentia > Cricetidae > Peromyscus > Peromyscus nudipes. The sequence continues at coordinate 16,758 of CABHPH010147080.1, read as the reverse complement.
TCAGGGCAAGCTTGGTGTCCCTGCTTCTTCTGCAGAGCAGGCCAGCAACCTCACCTTGCCTCCAAACAGCCTTCCAAATCTCATTGCCTCCCTCAGCTGCTTAGTCAGGTGTTGATATTCTCCCAATTGGCGGTTCCTGCCCTAAAGAGACACGGCATGAGCAATCATTATCTCACGACCCCAGTGTAAACTAACAGGCTTCTGCTCCAACCAGGCTGGCCCTCTCCTTTCTGCCCTGCTCCTCTTGTCCTATGTCCTGAGTCATCCCAAATGCTGAGCTATGACATTCCCCTCCCTTTGTGTCCTTCAGGTGACCACCAACATCGGCATGAATGTCATCAGTTCCATCTTCTCCCTTTTGGGCATCATTATTATTGTTGTAGATCTGTGTGTTTCCAACTCCGGTATTAATGCACTGACGGTGAGCATTACAGCTGATGGGTCTCAACACTTCTTCAGGATTAAGAGAGCTTACACAGTTGTTTCTCGAGCAGGAAGGAATTGCAACAGAATTCCATCCTAGTATGATCCATAAATTATATAACTTCCTCCAAAATCCCACAATTGCTAAGACAATCACAATGTTCCTCACACCAAGTCATGACTCTGAGATTAAGAGGCAAATGGTCTGGGGGTGGAGATATGGTTGTTTGTCTCAAGCTGCGACCTGGTCCTCTTTCAGGACTAATCAAGCAGACCAAGGAAACCTGGCAGAGCAAGAGACCTATCTACAGGGATGAGGGCAGTCCTCAAAAGGAGAGCTTCCCTGTAGGCCCCAGAAGAAGCCTAGTCTAACTGACAGAAGTTGGCCTTGACAGGACATGGCAGGAAACTAGGCAAGGTTGTTGGCATCCGAGTCCAGCCCTAGGCAACAGGCTGAACTGACAAAGAAGTATAACAGGAATTTAAGATTCCAATAGGCCTGAAGCCAAATCCTGGGGTCCCATCTTCTGCTGAAGGAGAAGAGTGGGGAGGAGAAGTACTCCTAGAACTCTGCCTCCACAATGCACTATGGGAAGCCCACAGCAGGAAGCACACTGAGGTCAGTCCTGCTTTCAAAGCTCTCATTCAGGCAAGACCACAGAGATCAAGACAGCCAAAGCCAAGCAGAGCTGACGATACATCACCACTGGTACATCACCAACTCACAGTAAGGACCCCAGCCCCTCATATAGGTTCACAGTCAGGGTACTTGTTAGGGTACATTACAGTTAGGGGTCATCTCAGAAGTAAACTTTAAAACAAGTAGTTTTGTAGAGAGAAGAAGTAAACATGAACTCAGGGCAAAGAATCTAGGGTACTTACACACCAACCCTTACTAGTCATCAATGGAAGACTTCTCGCCAGAGGATTGTTTGAGCTTCAGGCTTGTGGTATAAACAGTAAAGTGGGCTCCTGAGGCCGTGAAAGTCCACAATAAAGAAATGCAGTGGCTGACAGGTGGAAGTTGAGGTGCACTGAATGGATGTGGCAAAGGTGTGTAAAGGTAGCATCTACACCAAAACACCACACACAGAGGGGACCTCCAGTGTTCCAGATGAGTCATATGGCATTGACTTTAGGAGAGCTACAAATGTAGACTGTCATCCAGTCAACCCTAAAGACTGAAATGCCTCCATTTCCTCTCTGCCCCTAGGGTTGTCTGAAGGCAATCTCTGGGGGTCTCCTCCCCTTTGCCCTCCTGGAATTCATCATCACCTGTATGATCTCACATTTTGGGTGCCAGGCTGCCTGCTGGACCCATTTTGAGGTGAGTGTTGGACTTTATTCCAGGAATCAGAGCCTACTCTGGGGAGGTTTGGCAAGAGGTGACTAGAGTTTGAGAAAAGTGAGGAGTGAATGGAGTGCATCAGATAAGTTTTGGTGAATAGCAAACTACCTCAAAACCAAATACCTTCAAACAGCAAGCATTTACTTCAGCAGTTCTCAACCTGTGAGTCATGGCCCCTTTAGGGGTCACATATCAAATATTTATATTACAATTCATAACAGTAGCAAAATTACAGTTATGAAGTAGCAACAAAATAATTTTATGGTTGGAGGTCACCACACAAAGGGCCCAAACATTAGGTTGAGAACCATTGATTTATTTGGTTCTTGGTTCTGAGTATCATCTACTTGTATGGTGATACATGACTTGCTCTTCAATTCATTTCAGATGGATTCAATCTTCTAAAAAAAAAAAAAAAAAAAAAAAAGCAAACCATGTTTATCCCCATCCCAGGAGTCCCAAGCATCCCATCCAATTCCATCACCATGCTTGAAGTTCACAGTCCAGTTTTGGAATAGAATATGGATCTTCTTGACACAGCAACCTAGAAACTAAAAATATTTGGGGGCTGAGAATGTAGGCTGAGCATCTGGTTGGCATACAAGAAGCCCTGGATTTGATCTCCAGTACTGCATGAACTAGGCATGGTAGTACACACCTGTAATCCCAGAACTTGGGAGGTAGAGGCAGGAAAATCAGAAATTCAATGTCATCCTTGGCTACTTAACAAGTTTGAGGCCAATCTGGACTACATGAGACTCTGTCTCAAAAAATAATAATAATAATAAAAACAAGTTCTGTTAACATACCCAACAGAGTCTAGTGAACCAGATAAGTCAAATACTCTCTCCCATTCAATAGAGAAAGACCTTATGAGAGGCTCAGGATGGTCACTGCTCCATAAAATTCTAAAATCCTATGGAGCAGTCTAGAGATATGGTTAAGTGGTTAAAAGCACTGACTAGAGGACCCAGGTTCAATTCCCAGCACCCACATGGCAGCTCACAACTGCCTGTAACTCCAATCCCAAGAGATCTGATGCTCCCTTTGGCACTCTGCAGGCACCAGGCATGCACATAGTGTACAGTCACGAGTGCAGGCAAAACACCCATACACACCAAATAAAGTAATTTTTCTATTTAATCCTGAGAAGTAATATGACCCCCATGGGGGCAGAGAACGTTCCTTGGTTAGGAATCAGTTCGACTTTGAGGAAGGACCCGCCATTACTTTGTCTTGCTTCCTGGATGCGTCTCCCTAACCCTCTGTTCCCCGGGGTCTTGACCTCTAGTCTCTTGGCTACTGTCAACAACACTTTCCCCTTCTCATAAGAAAGAGTCCACCTTTCCATCTTTGGAGAGATGGGCAATTACCTCATCATATTTGTACTTTGAGTAACATCAGTTCCTATTTAGTGGGCTTTTTGCTAGTGCAAGTCCCTCAAAATCTCTGGGGATGCTTTGTGTACCAGATTATGGCTTTTACAACTTGACAAAAGCCTCATCTTTGGTTGTGTTCTAAACAGACCTCTCTCTAAATCTACCAACACCCATTTTGAGATCAGGCCTCTCCGGGACCAAGCCCATAAGATTATTAGAAGCTTTTCAGTGTAGGCAAGGGGCCTCACTAAAGGCTGGAGACACTGTTCGTTCAGTCAGTAAAGTGCTGGCTGTCCAAGCATGAGGACCTGAGTTCAGATCCCCCAGCACTCATATCAAGAGGTAGGTTCTGCAGCAAATGTCTGTAACCCCAGCACTGGCGGTCAGGGGAGGTGGAACAAAGACAGGCAGATGGAGCTCATTGGCTAGCTGATCTAGACAATCATTGAGCTCCAGTGATTCAGTGAGAGACCCTGCCTCAAAAATAAAGTGGAGAGCAGCTGAGGAAGACACACAGTGTCAATCTCTGGCTTCCACACACGTGTACACACAGTCACATGTACACCTATGCACTTGTGCACACACACACACATAAATAGATACACAGTCTTACTTAGCACAGGGTTGTATAGACACAGTCCTTTCTGTGTGGGTCTAATCCTAACTTGACACTTGTTGTTAGGCTTAAATTTTACTTTAAATATCATTTATCCATTGGTAACTTCAGAAATCCAGTCCAAAGATGTAATGGCTCATACAACAGGCACTTTGCTCACGAGCCTCTGGGCCCCGCAGCAGGCAGTTCTAATCTGCTGGGATTGCGGAGCTGATAGTTGGTTGCTGAGATACCCAGTGGTGGGGTGATCTTGCATAGACACACACATGTGTCTGGCAGTTACCAAGCTGATTGTGAACAGGGAAAAAAAATGGGCCACTTATCTCATTATTCGTCAGGTCAGTCCTGCCTGCTTTCTGTTCCAATGAGCAGCAAGAAAGATCAAGCCACAGTAGGCAAATATGTCACAGGCTTATACCCCCATTACTATTATCTCCTTAGACAAAGAAAGTCATGTGACTAAGCCCAGCATCAACGAGAGAGGGTCTAACCCAGGCATGGAAAGGGGAAGGGAAAGAAGTTACTGCCTTTCTTGAAGTTCACTACAGAGGACACTGATGCCTTCCTGTCCTTTGTCTTTCAGAACATGACTACGTTCTCAACCATGTCCAGTAGCCACACAGTCAACATGTCCAATGGACCTATCAACATGACCAATGGACCTGTCAATACAACTAATGGACCTGTCAACATGACCAATAGACCTGTCTATACGACCCATAGACCTGTCCATATGACCAATAGACCTGTCTATACGACCAATAGACCTGTCTATACGACCAATAGACCTGTCCATACGACCAATAGACCTGTCCATACGACCAATAAACCTGTCAACATGACCGATGGACCTGTCAACAGCACCAGCCCAGACACCAACATCCCAGTCCCCAGTAATGCTCCCCCTGGACACTCACACAAAGATAGAGATGATCTTAACCAGGAATAGCTGACAGAATACCCATTTCAATGACATGGAAGTACCTCTGCAGTGGTAGCTTTGCTTCCACATGAAACAACTGAGACCTTGACCCTGGCATAACCACTAGGCCAAGATGAACACCCATTTTTCCCTCCTCTTCACTCTTCAGCTTCCCTTTGGTTTGTTATTAATGTGCTTTTTTAATTCATAAATGTTTCCCTTTGACTCTACGTGTCTTTTAACTTGAACAAACTGCGTTCTGTTGTTTGTTTTCATTCTGTTGTTCCACTGTGAACAGGTCAACTGTCAGTTCCGCCTCTAGTTGCCCCCCCCCAACTCTAATCCTGAAAGGTGACCTTCCCCCACCCGAGAGACATGGGAGCAGCGCAGAAAGCATGCACAGCCCAACCCTGGTGTTTGTCCCCAGCACTCCTGGGTGTGTGGGAGACAGCAAATGGACACCAGACTGCCTGCTGGAACTGTAACAAGCAAGCCACCCAAGCCCAAGAAAAGGCTGTCTGGGTTAAGCAATGGGAGAGATGCAAATTTAAAACCCTGTAGTACTTATACAAGGGGCTCTATAACAGGGCCTTTCAGACCATAGTAGTCCCTCACTGCTCTCCAGCCCCCTCTTCTGTCCTTCTGTCTTTTCCCAGAATCCTTACAATGGACAACATGGGCATGGTCCTGGTGCCATTCAACAGCATGACCATGGCTCCTTTCAGATCCCCAAGGCTGTTTCCAGCTGAAGAATCTACAAAGACCAAAGAGCCTTTCTTTCGCTAGTGTGACCCCGGCTCCTGGCACTGCTTCATGAAGTGCCTATGTTTAAGCATTTCTTTTTATTTCATGTGTGTGTGCATATGTGTTTGATGTATATACAGGCACATATTGGTGCAAGGACGTGTGTGAGTGTGCTTGTACATGTATGTGCATGCATGTAGAGGACAATTTCAGATGTTGTTTCTCAGGTACTCTCCTCCTCTTCCTTCTTCTCTTCCTCTCCCTCCTCCTTGAGACAGAAGCTTTTTACTGGCCTGGAACTCACCAAGTAGACTAAGCTAGCAAGTCTAATCTGCCTGTTACATCTCCCCAGGTCTAGGACAACATCACACGCCATCATGCTGGACTTTATTTTTAACATGGACTCTGGGGACCAAACTCGGGTCTTTGTATTTGTAAAGCAAGCACTTTGCCAACTGTCTCTTCAGCCCTCGAGCATCTCCTTTCCACCTGCAATAAGGAAGGGCAATAAGGGCAAAAAAAATAAGAAGAAGAAGATTCAAAAACTTCCATTTTGCAGTAGCCACTAGCCTGAAGCTCCCCACAGTCACAACTCTGGTGACACAGCACATGACAGTCACCAGAGGGCCCTGAGAGTGCCATAGTCTTTACAAATGGGGTTCTTAAGTCCACTCAAATGCATTCTAGTACAGGAATCATAGTACTAGGACATAAAGGGCAGTGGGCGGCCAACACATGCACAGTGCCTCTCCTGCACGGTCCACAGAGACTGAATGTCCAACAATAAAGAGAGAGACATCCTCGGCCCATCTCTCACAAGAAGAAACTGGGACTCAGAGGGAAGAGGCTCTGTTTTGTCCTGTTGCTACAACAAACACCATGGCCAAAAGCAACTTGGGAGAGGAATGGTTTTATTTTACTTTACAGCTCCTGGTTCATCATAGAAGGAAATCAGGGCAGGAATCTGGAGGCAGGAACCATGTAGGAATGCTGTTTTCTGGCTTGTTCCCTGGCTGCCCTCAAATCCCTTGTAGCTGAGGATGACCTTGAACTCCTGATCTTCCTGCCTCCATCTCCTAAGTACTAGGGTGACAGGGATGCGCCACCATGCCTGACTCCGTTCCTGTTCTGAAGTTTCGGTGTCCCATGGGGGAAAGGGAAATCTCTCTCTTCTCTCGCCTCCAAAGCTTCCAGAATCTTTCAAGTCAACAGACAGGAGACAGATTAACAGGTGAAAATATATTCAGATTTATTAGGTGCCTGTAGTAGAATCTCACAAATTCCCGGGAAGAAGAGCTAGATGGCAAGAAATAAGCAGCTGAGGCTTGGAGGGAAGGGGCAGCAAAGGGCTGAGGAGAGTGAAGGAAGGGTGCAGGCTGGACAATGGTCTCAATGCAGGAACACAGATAAAGTTTCTCTTGGGTAATAAAAGTTGTAGGCAATGGCTTGTGACAGTCTGTGGTGTTGACTTTCAGTGAGTGTCCTATGACATTAAACCCCCCCTTGATGAGATGGGGCCACAACTTATTGCAATGATAAGGAGGAAGAGATGTTTTTTTACTCCTTGAGGGGAGCCTGCCACCCAGTTCCCAAATGAATCACACACGGAGGCTTATTCTTAATTATAAATGCCCAGTCTTAGTTTGGCTTATTTCTAGCCAGCTTTTCTTAACTTAAATTATCCTGGCTACCTTTTGCCTCTGGGCTTTTGCCTTTCTCTCTTTCTATTTCTTTTCTTTCCTTCTTCTTCCATGTCTGGCTGTGTGACTGGGTGGCTGGCCCCTAGCATTCTCCTCTCCTTGTTCTCTTGCTTTCTCTTCTTTTCCTCACAGATTTCTATTTATCCTCTCTACCTGCCAGCCCTGCCTATCCTTTTTCCTGCCTCACTATTGGCCCTTCCGCTCTTTATTAGACCAATCAGGTGTTTTAGACAGGCAAAGTAACACAGGTTCACAGAGTTAAACAGGTGCAACATAAAAGAATGCAACACATCTTTGCATCATTAAACAAATGTTCCACAGCATAAAGAAATGTAACACATCTTAAAATAATATTCTACAACAAGGAGGGTGAGAGACACAGGAGGGCTGAAGGTCAGAGACCTTGGTTCTTCCTTAGCTTAGAGATTAGCATGCCAACAAGCTATGCTCTGGAGTGTCTCTTTCCTAAGCCCCAGACAGTGCCTATGGTTGCTGGTATTAGATGATCAGGCTACCCCAAAGATTATCCCAGGAGATTTGGACATGGGGAAAGAGGCAACAAGATTAGCATGAGAAGCCAGTGGGCAGAGACTGGGAACCTCCCTACCCAGGCTACAGGTGAGGAACAGAGTAGCACCATATACCCATGACAAACGTGGGTAAAGGTGGGTTCTATGTAAATGACCTATAAAGGGCCCTGATGTTAGACTGCTCGACACTTTTGAGCCTCTGAGCTGTCCCGGGTGTCTATCCAACATTCATTCTCAGAAGAACCTTTCTCTTACTAATAACTGTCCCTGTCTATCGATACCCATGTGTCCCTGGTCTAAATCCTCACTCAGGGATCTAAGTCTAGAAATCTTATCACGTGCCCTCTAGACTCAAACCTATGCCTATAACAAAGAGGAAGACCCTCTGCTACATCACAGAGAACATGCATTTTTGTTCCCAGTCTACTGTTGCCTGGCCAGGTCTGGTCTGACCTGGACTTGGCAGAACTATCTCCATGCACTTGTGTTCAGTGGAAGGCCAGCTCCACAGCCTTGCTGACCATGGCTGCATGTGTGGGGCCTCCCCGGGGACCATGGGTGATGTCATGTGCATTATCCTCCAGCAGGGAAGCCAGGCATGTCCAGGGCTAGGTGCAGAGTTCCCGGTCTCCTGTGTCTCAGGTTGGGACTGATCACTCCCACTTCCTGTTGGCATAGGAAGTCGCAGGGCAGCCCAGTTTTGAGGACTTGGGAGAGCAACTCCAACCCTCTCTGCAGGTATAGACACACATTGGCCTAAGGACTAAGGCCATTTTTACATTCAACCTGCCACACTGATCTTTCCCAGGGTTATCTGAGAGCTGGCCCAGGCCTGTCCCCAGGATGACTTGAGCCTATAGGTCCTACCCAATCATGTGGCTTTCTCAATTGCCTCACAAGATGTTCTGTGAGATCCTGAACCCAGAAACTCACAGGCCAAGTACTTGAAGGACACTGTGTATACAAACATACACACATACTAACACATGTTCACATGAATGTTCATGCTTAGACCCTCTGCCACCTGTCATCGGAAAGCTGTGAGTCTCCTGGGCCCCTTGTCTAACTGTGGTCAAACCTGGATGGACAGAACACAGGCAGCCTGCCCAGTCCTCTCAGGGCATCTCAGTGGGGTGAAAGTCTTATGGGTCCCCATCCCAGCTCTGACTCTAGCAGTGGGTGCCAAGTGATCCACTTTCCTCTTGGGTCTTGATGTTCCCTTCCAGAGACTGAAGCAAGAGAATGGGATACTCTCGGGCCCTTTGGAGGCCAGTGACCACACAAGTGGCTGCCTCTGGCCCCCACCTCTGGGAGACAGGCGGAAGCCTCTGAGCCGGGAAGGACAGAGAACCTACCAGAGGCGCAGCTCCCAAGCAGTGATTTCCAAGCCCCACACGAATAGCAAGGTTTTCACAGGATAATGTGTGAATGTGGGAGCGCAGAGGCAGAGGGGAGCCAGCAGCCCGCGCAGCAGCCGTGGCAAGCCGGTGAGTACCCCCATTGTCCTTCTAGAAAGACCTCCCAGGGAACAGCATAAGAGAAGAGGTGGGGGTTTGTGGGATCCCCCAGAGAGGGAGAGAGAAAGAGGTCATTGACGGGAACCCACCTGGCACTAAGACTGGGAAGGAAGATCTCAGGGCCACCCATTCCAGCTCAGGGCAATGAGAGACCCACTGCACAGTGAAGGGGGACAAATGGGGGGTATCTGTCTTCTCTCCTCAAACCCAGGGCCAGGGACCTCAGGGAGACAATCACCCTCCCAAGAAGTAGAGACTCCCTTTCTGCAGAAGCCAACTCGTTAGAAGTTTAAACTAGACAGGTGATTCCAAACCATGCACAGGTGTCCTGCCTGTCCCTTCTCTGAGAGGAGGAGAAGGACCCGACAAGGGTCACTGCTAGAAAACTCTTCTGGGCAAATACTATGTCGTTTGCGGCTGGGAAGCATTAGTCAGGGGAAAGAAGAGGCTGTCCCTGCCGCCCAGTTGCAGTGGCAAGAGCACCGGAGCCCAGCACAAGGCCATGGGGTGGGAGGAAATGACAGAGAGATCTGCGTCTGGTGGCATCACTTCTGGGACTATGGGGCAGGCGTGGGCTGTCCTGGAAAAGCTGAGATTGGAGACAAGATGCATGGTGCCACAGGGCCAGGCAAGTTCTTTCCTGGTCTGAGAAATGGCTGCAGATCCAGGATGTATATGTAGAAATCTTAGAAGCCTGAAACACCTCACCCCCACTACTATACATTCACTTCTGTGATATGTGGGGAAACTGAAGCCCAGAGAGATCAAGCCATTTGCCCAAATTCACTCAGCTACTTCCTCTCACCAGATAATAACATGCATTCTTACCAGCCTGAGCGCAGGATCTGTGACTTAACTACTAAGCAAAGCTGCTAAGCCTCAGATGTGTTTGCATACATTTCATCCCAGGATCCCCACCCCTTAGAGTCACTCCCTTCCAGCTGCCAACACCTCCCCAAAAAGCAGCTTCAGCTGGGAAATAAGCAAAGCTGCTTTGGGACCTGGGTGGAAGAAGAAGCTGTCTAGAGACACTCCCAAGATAAGTGCTGCCTGCCCAAGAGTGTTCCAGCTAGCGTGCTGGGGCAGCCCACCACTACAGGTCCCCCTGCCCCTGAGGCTATTAACAGCTGAAGCCCAGGAGGAGTGAAAGCCCCCTCCATACCAGTCCCGGGGCCAGACATTGCTAGGTGGCCATTATTCTCTTCTGGAGTGTTGATGGCTCTGTTTTGTTTTATGGTTTCAATCAAGCCTAAGGCAGTGTGCTCTGTGAATGCTAGCTCTTTTGAATTTGGATATTGGTTCTTTGTTATAGGATGTGAATCAAATGTTGATTTCTATGATGCAAATAGGTATCTATTTCTAAGTAAAAGTGCTTACATTATTTTTTAAAGATTCACAGCGATTATAGCAGGGTGACACTTTGGCAGTCCTGTGGCTTTTCCAGTCACTCTCAAGCCAAATAGCAGCAATTTAGTAGTTAGCAATTAACCTGACTGGTCTTGTGTTGTGTCATATCGGGACCTGGGGCTGCTCCTCTGCCCAGGTACAGCAGGTAAAAAGGGTGTTGGATGGCTCTCATCCCCCGCCACGTGCCGCGCCGCCCCACCCCCACACACACACAGTGGTGACATCTCCAAGGACAAAGAGGACAGGGACCATGCTGGGTGCTTTGTGAGTTGGTATCACCCTCCCTGAGATAGGCGCTTCTCTAAAAGGGTGTCTCTACAGAGACTCACCCCATTGCAAGGATCTCTCTCCTTGGTATCTCTCTGCCAAAGAGCTCTTGCCCAACCTCAGAATCCACGGTCCAGTGAAAAGAAGCTACATGGGGCTTTCTCCCAGCGAGTTCCTCAAGGAAGCCTCTCCGACGTGGTAAAAAGACAACCAAAGACATGTCCCCCACCCCCTTCCTGTGCAGTGTCAAATCTACTTCCAACCCCACTGGCAACTCTGGGAGGAGGATATAAAAGCCAGCCCACAGCTTCTCAACCACCCGCCTTTGCAGGTCCCCTGACACCCTTGGTGACATCACTCACTTCAGAATCTGTTCTCTGTGACCAACACATCAGCCTTCGAGGTCCATGGCTTGCCCTACTTACTTCTGCAAAATGGCCTGCATAACATCTCCATCCCAGGGCTGCCCTAAAGACTGTAGGAGAGCACTTTATAAACTGTTAAGGGCTTTGCATGCAGGGCCGTTATTACTACATCTCATTCAGCAGTTGATAATCAGCACAGTTGTCCTGGATGTCCTGAGTTTCCAGGCAGCTGTTCCCTTAAGGCAGGATGGAGTGGCTTTCCTTCCTATGCATATATGAGTGGCGGGATATGCTGCCTGACTGTTAGTAAGAAAGAGGGGAGCACTGAGGTAATACCACAAATGGATTAGTCACTGCGGGCGGGGGAGGGGAACGTGTGAATCTCGGACCTGTGTCATGTCTTCCTGCTTGGGTTTGCCACTTTACCCTGCCGTGAGGGTGCAAAGCCTATTTCTGTAGGTGTTTCTCTTCCCCTGAGGATCACGGGGCTCTGTGTTTCATCTCATTTCTCACCATCCACCTGAGAGAGATGCTGTTAATGACGCAAGTGCTCCCTGCTGGGTGGTTTGAGCCCTGTGGGAGCCGAGAGTTTTTCTGACCCCAGAAAATGTCCCCGGTACACATATGACTGACTCATCATGGCCCTCAGACATGATCCTCACCTGTCCCCGGTGAAATGATAACTATGAAAGCAAGTGTGTCCTTTTAGCCTAAAATTCTACCTTTTTCTGACTCAGGTGTTAAACTGTCCTTAGTACTTTTTAAATGTCTTTACTTAGGGAAGTGCTGCCGTGGCGGGCTCACTCAGCCCCCTCTGGGTTTTTTTTGTTGTTGTTTTGGTTTTTTTTATTGGTTTTTCGAGACAGGGTTTCTCTGTGTAGCTTTGCGCCTTTTCCTGGAACTCACTTGGTAGCCCAGGCTGGCCTCGAACTCACAGAGATCCGCCTGCCTCTGCCTCCCGAGTGCTGGGATTAAAGGCGTGCGCCACCAACGCCCGGCCCCCCTCTGGTTTTTAATCACCTGTGAATACCGAAGGGTGTTGGATGGCTCTCATCTTTAATAATAATGGCTCTCATATATAAGTGAATGAGTGTGTGTGTGTGTGTGTGTGTGTGTGTGTGTGTGTGTGTGTGTGTGTAGGATTAATGGTCAGGAGCAGCTGGATTATGCTTCAAGGACACATAGCTTAATGTTTATGTATGTGTGCATGTATATATGTATACATATATACATATATACATGTACACATATGTATATATACATATATGTATATATGCAATGCGCATGTGTGTGAGTACATGTACAAGTGTGCACACACACATGTAGAGGCCAGAGGACAACCTCGGATGTCATTCCTCAGGTACCATCCACCTAGTTTTTTCAGACAGGGTCTCTTGCTAGCCTACAGCTAGCCAATTTGTCCAGACAGGTCAGCCATCAAGCCCTAGGGATCTGCATGGCTCTGTCTCCCCAGAACTGGGATTCTAAAGACTCCACCATGCCCAGAATTTTTATGTCATGGCTTGCTATCCCCCATCCCCATCTTAGTGTCATAAGACAGCAGAGAGTGGTCTCTTCCTCCTGCTTCATAGCCCTGAAGTCATTACTCACTTGGGAACCCAGGCAGATTAAGTGGACTCTGTCTGCAAGCTGGCTAGTTACTATGACGATGAGGAAAGACCCTCCACAGTGCCCTGGACCTTTCCTTAGCTCAGAAGTTGTGAATTTGGTTTTAACCAAAACAAGTCACATGACCACACCAAACTTCAAGGCACCCAGAATATAATAGCTAGAACAATTGGACAAATGACAGAGACTGCCCCTGGAGGCAGCAGAGAGGGACAGCTACAGGCTGGGACACAGACAGACTTGGACTTGAATCCTTACCCTCAAATTCACCAGCAGAGTTACCTTAAGCATGTCCCTTCTCTGCTGCAAGCCTCAGTCATCATAACCAAGATGATAAACTGTGGAAATTATCAGGTCACTGTGGAAGTGAGAAGCAATGTATCAGAAGTATCCAGAGACAATCGTGTCCTCAAGAAATGGTTAGCACATGCTGTTAATCCCATAACCTGGGGCAGGGTGGAGCTGGGGCCTTGTGAATAGTTCAGAGAGTTTCAAACATCAAGAATTATCTAGAATGGACAACAACACTGCTTTGAAACAAGCATACCACATCCTTTTGCCAGTTTCTAAGAATATTCTGGTCCATTTTGACTTCTGGTCCTCTCTACCAACCTCTGAGATGAGGTGAGCAGATGTGCTAGCTATAACAAATGCCTGGGGTGATCTGCATATAAAGAGAACAGGTTTGTTTCTGGGTCAGTCCATGTTTAGTTGCCCCTGTGTTTTGAGCCTGTGGAGAGGTAGGGCATGATAGCCAGAGTATGTGACTAGTAAGCCAAGAAGAAGCCAAGATCCCAAACCCCCTTCAAGGACATGCCCCGACCTCCGGGACCAAAGGACCCTCCACCAGCCTCTGTCCCTTGCATGTTCACTGTGGCTCATGTGCCTGACCTTTTGGTCTCAAGCTGGTTCTAAAAAGTTGTGGGGTCTTTAAGAGACAGAATCTCTCTGGAGAAAGTGGCTTGTTGGGGCAAGGGCTTGAGGTCAGCAGCCTGGCCCTGCTTCCTGCCCACTTGATACTTCCTCACTACAGGAGTACTGCAACCAGACACCTCACCCTCCTGCCACTGTGCCTTCTCCAACACAGCAGACAGTGTTCCCTTGAACTCTAAGCCTAAATAAACCTGCTTGCTTTAACATGTTTACTTTTCAGTATGTAGTCACAGAAATAAGAAATTTAAGTAATACAAGATTCTGTCACCTGCCAGTCATATCATCCTGGGGACCAAGTCTTTGTCTAACCTGCAGGCCTTTGAGGGACATTCAAAACCCAAACTCTAGCCACAGTCACCACAGCCATCTTTACCGTCATTGTACAGAAATATTTGGTAGCTTGATGTATTTTCCTTCTTACTCCAAAACACAGAAACTAATGTAAACGTCATTGAAAGCATCGAGTAAATTCCAGTGACCATTTACTATGGTCCAGGCAGTGTTCTGACACTGAAGTTGGAAAACTCCAGCCCACCAATTGGATCCGGCCCATCTGTTCATGTCAATAAAGCTTTATTGAAACACAGCCCCACCTATTTATGCATTCATTGCCTGTGTCTGGTTCACACTACAGCAGAGGCATCTCCAACTTGGAACAGAAACTCCTTGACCAGAATCTTACTAGCTGAGTGTCTGCAGGGAACGTTTGCCGGTGCTGTCCTACGCGGTGTTTGTGTCCGTGTGAGGGTCTGGAAACTGGAGCCCCAACTGAGTCCCATCGTGTGGGAAGTAATAGCACTATTCCTAGACACTTGCTCCTGATATCACATGTTGGCCACCCAGCTTTTGCTGGAAGAACTCCTTGGAGTCCTTGAAGATGTCAAGTGACTTCTGCCACTCTTTGTGTGGAATTGTTGTTTAATAACACTATTCACCTGAAACATGTTCTTTTTTTTGCATGTGTGTGCATACATACATATCTGTATGTCTGTGTGCACATGTATGTGCATGCTCACGCATGTGCATCTGTGTGCATGCATGTGTGTGCACATATGTGTGTGCATGTATGTAAGTTCATGCATGAGCATGTGTGTGGAGGCCAGAGGTTCACTCTGGGTGTCACTCCACCTTGGAGGTAGAATAGACAACTACCTTGTTTTCTGAGAAAGAGTCTCTCATTGGTCTGGAGATCACCAAGTAGGCTGGGCTAGCAGGCCAGAGAACCCAAAGGGTCCAACTGATTGTATCTGCCCAGCATTGGGATTACAAGTGTGTGCCCCCATACCCAGCTTTTTATATGGGTTTCTGGGATTCAGACTCCAGTAGGTCCTCATGTGTGTGCAGCAAGCATTTACCAACTGAGCTGTCTCCCCAACCCATGAAACATTTTATTAATCGCCTACAGTGGACAGAAAATGCTCATGCCAGCAGATGTTACCCTGTGCTTCCTCTGCCATTCCCTTGGAGGTACTCCAGCCACTGGGACCTGCTTCCCTCTTTGTGGGGACTCAGCTATGCCTCTCGAAGGCAGTCCCAGCAGGACACCGCACTTTACAGTCACCAGTGTGGACCAGGCCCATCACGGAGTGAATGGCCCAGAGGACACACATGTGGCAAGCCCCATCCACCAGGATAAAGATGTACATCCACTGAGGTCCCCCACAGACCCCCAGGGAATGGGCTGTGTCAAGGGCCCACTGCTCTAGAAGCACAGACACATTTGTGTTTCCCACAGTACTAGAATTTATTGACTAACAATAAATTTACAGTCAGTTTCATTTGCTGCAATTTGCCAAGTACTCCTGATTTTCCCTTAATAGCTAGCTGTTGAAAAACTCGGGTGCTTTTATTCTGATACTAAGAATTAGTGTTAACTCTCAGGTCACACGTTATACATCTCACTGTGTGTGTGTGTGTGTGTGTGTGTGTGAGAGAGAGAGAGAGAGAGAGAGAGAGAGAGAGAGAGAGAGAGATTTACAGGCTACAGAGTGTACAAAAGGACAGAGAGGCCACAGCACAGTTTAAGAAAGTCTTACCAGAGGCAGCAAGCTATTAGAGACACAAAAGTTCGCTGCATTGGTTGGATAAGATATTAAGGGCTGGGAGGTGCTGCAGAGACACAGGACCATGCAGGAGAAGTGCAGGGCTGCTGCAGACAAAGAGACAGACTGGCAGTAGTTTCAAGAAGCTGAATCAAGCAGTGGAGACAGAGCTGAGCTGAAGCCCCACAATCTGCCTGTTGGTTCCATGACACACACTTTGGGTGGTCCGATGCCAGGTCAATGGGGCCATCACCACTGCAATGCTGGTGTCTTCTTTATAGGGTCCAGGTGGTACTTTTCATCCACAGGAGTAAATTGTCTGTGCCCCGTGGGCGGCACTGGGTAGGAGGTGGTTACCTACATGGACAGTGAGACAGAGTCATTTTGTCCCATTCTTTGAATGACAGCATCCAAACACTGCCTTTCAAATGGAGTCACCCAGGGCAGGGCAGAGCCCAAAGCCACTCTTTTACACAATATGAAGTAACTTAGAGCATAGCACAGCCTGATCCCCCACAAGCTATGCAGTCTACGAGCGGCAATGTCTCATGAACACAAACCGCAGTCCTCAAAGAGTGGGTAAATACATATTCATGCATTGAATATATAAGGTTTAAGAACATACTTTAAGTGAAGAGGTTGGAATGATTCCCTGTGTAAATCATGGCTTTTACCAGGCCTAATGAAACAGGGTCTAATGCCCTTACCACTACTCTTTTGGTCAGGAAACTGAGGCAGGAGGAAGTGACCATAGCAGCTATGGACCAGGGTTCAAATCCTGTCTTCGTCACAGAGCTGTGACTTGGGCTGCTGGGTTCTTCACCACATGTAAAAGCCAGAAAGGAGGATGTTTTAATGTCACAGAATCCACTAGATTAGTAACTGCAGCACCCTGGGAAGCTGCTACCTGATGTCAGCATTCCCTAGAGTGTTTTC
>CABHPH010147078.1:0-43483 GCA_902168325.1 Peromyscus nudipes | reverse complement strand
TTACTGACGTTGGCTGAAGGGAGCATGAGTAGTCAATAATTTAATACAGTTTCTGTCCAGTTAGGTTGCGTTTTGTAATACAGTGTTTTTATTTAGCTTTCAGCAGTTCTCCATCTTTTTTAAAACATTTGATTTTCTTGTCTTCCACGATGTCTTTTCTTTTTGTGTTCCTCCCCTCTATGTCAGAAGCTTCCTTGTTTTCTTTCACTTGTTCTTCTTCCTGGCCTCTGGGTAAAGGGGCCCTAGGACTCGGTGCCCACCCTTCTTTTATCTACGTCCATTGCATGGGTAGTCCCTCAGATATTTCGTTGACTCATGTGGTACATTGTTTTCTGCTAATGTTGACTCCCAGCTCTAACACTGGCTAAGATGAATTCCTGCCTGTCCTTCATGGTATCTACTAGTTGTCTTAGATTTAACATGCATAAACTAAACTCTTAATTGTTTTCCTTCAAGCTTGTTACTTTTCTATCCATCCTCAGTTCAGGTAGCGGTGCCGCAGTTTGCACTCAGTTCACAAATCTGAGTTTTACCACAGATCCATTTCACCGGGTCTCAAACTGTGTATTTACGGCCGTCTCACCTGCTCTTGCCTCAGCACCTGTTAGCATCTTTTGGGCAATTACTCTAGCTTTCAAAACCGATTTCCTCAGGTCTAATCTTACAGCCCTGTGGTCAGCTTTTCATATCTCAAACTTGGAAAACGTCAATTATATAATGTCATTTTCCTGCTCAAAACATTTCAGTGTCTTGCTGTCACATTTGAAATAAAATTCCAACTCCTCTCTGGTCCTCAGGGCCCTCTGCATGATCTGCCCCACCCCACTCCAGCCCAGTGGTAGATACACACACACCTCTCCCCTAAGAGCCCCCCCCTTTTTTTTTATGATTCCTATCACCCATTTTCTTGATTTTCCTTGAATCTTGTTCCTTGTTTATACTTCACATCCTACTCTGGTTCATTCTTTTTATCTGGAAGCTTCTTTGCTTGGTTCTCCACTTAACTTTCTTCATGTGACATTCGGAGCTCAGCTCATGTCCCCTCCTTGGAAGGACATCCTTGACCATGCAATCTACGATGTTAACTCCTCAGTCAGTTCTGTCTCCATACAGGGCTTTAGCCCTCCATGAATGAGTGAATTAGTGAGGAATGAATGACTGAGTAGAAAGTAGTGGAAAACTGCTGTGTAAAACTCTTCAAGAGCACACTCCATTCTATACTGTTATTTTGAAATGTCTTCTCTCTCTCATTGCTTTGATATTAAACTTTAGCAATTGGTCTTGTCTTAATTCACCTTTAAAAGACTTCAATTCTGTCTGAAGAACATTTGCTGCTTTTCCAACCCCTGTTTTGGTGTGAGCCTTGACTAATTCCTCAACATGCTCCCTTCCGCCTCTCTCTAGTCAAATAGCTAGCTGCTGAGAAGCAGCATTGGGTCCATAATACAACCGCAAACAGTAGAGTGCTACCAGAAAACATTTCTTCATGAAACCAACTCTCAGAAGCCTTCTCCTCCTTCCTGTCGTTGTGAAGTGAGTTCTTTGACAATTTGGCTTGCATTGTTGAGTCTGCTTTCATATTCAGATGGCAGATAGAGGAGGAAAGGAATTCTGCAGTTGAAGGCCAGATTCTGTGCTTGCTTCTGACATACTGCCCATCAAAGGAGCAGGCAAATGCAAAACTTAACAAAGAGAGACCCACATGCTATGATGACCACTGTCCAACAACTGCTGATTAAGAGCATGGCACGCACACACATGTTCGGGCCTTCTGCTCTTCTTGGTATCTTCAGGCACATTGTCATCAGGAGCATCAGTTTTAAAGGTGCACTTTATAGGTAAGCTTTTCAGAGACCGTCTAAGCTGATGGCTGGAAATGATGAGGTTATGTGTACTTGAACTTGACTTTCAGAGTAGTCATTCTTGAAGTTATGGAAGGAATACTGGGCTTGAGTCTAGCTTGTGCTGGTCTCATGCCTGGAAACAGCTTGCTTACCTTCAGAACCCCTTGTTTTCTCAAGAGAATGGAATTAATAATGCCGTTCTCACACTGTGACTGCCAGTTATTTAATACCTGCAAAGCACTTTCATACTTGCTGGCAGTCAACAGATATTAATCCTCCTCTGTCTTTGTCCTGTGTGTCACTGTCTGGTGGAATTTAAAGGTATTCACATCAGACACTTTGAATCGCCTTCTTTGACAGATAAACGCCTTAGGTAACTTTAGTGCTTAGCTTGGTTGACTTCAGAAGGACACATGCCTGTATTCTGCTGATGGTTCCATAACAGTTATCAAACATTATAATTGGTGTTTGCTTGCCACCCTCTTCGAGTTGATGCTATCTAGTTGTTTTATCTATCTTTTAATGCTCAGAGATTGGCAGAATGCCTGTCACACAGTAGGTGATCAGTGGATAGTTATTCATTGCATGACTGTGTGATGGATATACATAGGCAACAATAATTTAAATCAACTGCTAAGTATTATATGAGACATAGTGACATTAAACCATAATTGATTCAATTTTTTTTTCTTGAGAATGCCATCCTCAGGACAGTGGAAAATGTCTCAATATTCTAAAACATTTTTATATACTTTATAGATGAACAAGCTTTTACAACCCTATTTTAGAGAAGTATCATAACTATTTTATATGATTTTAAAGTAGGCAATGAAAGGTAACCACGTGGCAAATGCGTTTTGTAAAGTTTATCAGATAAATATTTATAGTTGTTTGTTTTGTTTTGTTGAAAGATCTTGCTCTGTAGCCCAGGCTGGTCTTGAGCTCATGGTAATCCCCCTGTCTCAGCCCCTTGAGTGCTGGGATTGCAGTTGTGGTTCTTCTCACCCAGCTTTAAATTGATGACTTCCTTTCCCAAAATTTTTGACTCCTCTGGATTGAAATCTGACATGGAATGCCTTGAAAACCTAGTAGAGAATAATCAGTAGTTTCCTTGGAGGTGCAAAAAAAAAAAAAGAGAGAGAGAGAGAGAGATATCAAGGGCAGGAGATGAGTGGAAGTCTCCTTCCTGTATGTCCTCATTTCAATTATCCATCAAGTCAACAGACCTGAAATAACATTTTCTATTGTGCTTGAAGATTTGCAAGTTGAAATTTGAGTTAAGAATTCTCATACTCCTTGTCATCCCAGGCTGTTTGTAGCAGTGCAGGTACAGGTGGCCCCACTACCCTGTTTTATCCCTCTTTTCACTTCACCTGAAAGTTGTCAGTCATAACCCAACCTGCACAGCCATACCCCATGCACATTTCCGCAAACCCTTGCCCTCAGGCAGAGGTGTACACTCCAGTGGTTAATCCTGGGAGGAGTATCTTGGCTCCCTAATTAGCACATTTTGATGTCCTTGCAACGTAGAGTACCACCTAAAAGGGGTTGGGAGACAGAGGTCAGTTTCCTTTGGCAGTATAGAATCCTCACTGAGCTGGATGCAGACACAATGGGACCAGAGCATCTTTTAAGCTTATGTTCCTGGCATGGACCCATCTTGACTGGGTCTGAGGGACAGTACCAAAGGAAGGAATGCGTACATCTCCCAAAGCCCTTTTGTGCACTGACATTAAGGTATGTAGAGATGAGCACCAGAGGAAATAGGACGTTAATCACATTGTTGTACTTCTACAGAGATTAAGAGCCAGGTTCCATCTGTCAGAGTTTTGAGTGTTTGGCTCCAGAGAGTCTACTCTCCTACAGGCAATGCTAAGCTAATACCTTCTGCCACAGAAATTGATTTGAGTTCATTTCTTCCCTCCCAGGGCTTTTTAAAGATCAGTTATTTGTTCAATGGTCTGGTGATTGCTTTCTCTGGTCAGCGATAACCTGAGAGAAGGCATTTGGAACAAGGCCGCCAGGCAGTTAGAGTTAAAGAAGGTATGTTTTAGAGGATGGCCAAAGTTTTTCTTGTATTAAGATACTTTCAGGAAGCCTGCAATTAGTCAAATCACAGATTTCCAGTTATTTCAGTCTTGTTAAAAGCAAGGCTGATCACATCTGTCGTAAGTTGGAGTTTGGGCCTCCGCAATAGAAGCTCGTGCAAACCTTCAATTACGGCAGCCTCAGAAGGCGCTGCCGCGGTACACTAACAAGCAGTCATCAGCAACTAGAGACAGATTGACTAATAATTAGCCAATGCGCTGGAGAGGACTTCTGTGAAGGTAAAATATAATAATTTGCCTTTCCATCTCTCATAGTGGAATTGCTTGTGAGATATTGACGTCCCATTGTTCGACAAATACTGGACACTGTTATTAGCTAGAGCAACCTCAAAATATTTGATAAAAATGAGGAAAGTGTTTTCTGTGTACTTAGTCCCTTCATGAGAATGTTTTCTCAGAATAGTCAAACCATTTCATCTGCACCTGGAATGTAAATCACAAGGCTTTCCCCAGCAAGGAGTTTGCACAGTGCACCATCGTTCATGGCTTACAATGATGACTTTAGAAGCAGAGCTGAGCAGAGAAATAGAAATGTAGTCTTGGGCCTTTCAAGTGGGGTTTGCAACAAAGACGTGGTTGTTGCAAGATTGGGAAGAGTTTAAACAAAGGATTAAAAGGAGAAAAAAACCAAGTCTGTTAGGAAGTGTCCATGGGTCACAGTTTCTTTACTTATCTGGGTACCTATGTGTCTGATTGCTACCTTTAAGCATGTTGAAGAGCATTCTGAGGGAGATGTGTTGACCAGTTTCACAAATCCAGGGAAGAATGAAGTGTTGACAAGGTAGCTCTTCCTGCTGAGCCCACGTAATGGAGTTCATCTGTGTCATGCAGGGTTCAGAACTGTTATGCCAAACCAAACCAACAAAGAAAGGATTGAGTGGCCATCAGAGAATGCAAACATGCCATCATGATCTGAGTACACAGACAGGTGAGAGAAAGATGGCAGTCTGCTGATAGAAAGTGACGGCAGTGGAGTTAGATCCAACAGCCTGACACGGTTCTGTGCAAAGACCCTTTCTGTCGTGAATTCTAGAAGCATGAAGATGAGGCTGAAATGGATGTAAAATTCACTTCATATCACCTGGGAAGAAAGCATTGTGTCCATATGGATATTCACTTTATTCTGGGAGAACTGATTTTGTTGCTGTGATTGGGTCTGGATGTAGCCGGTCTTTCTTTGGACCACCAGCTCCCAAATAATGATACAGAGACGTTTTATTAATTAGGAAAGCTTGGCCTTAGCTTAGGCTTGTTCTCAGATAGCTCTTAAAACTTAAATTAACCCATTTATATTAATCTATGTTCTGCCACATGGCTTGTTACCTCTCCTCAGTACCATAAATCCAACTTCCTCTGCATCTGGCTGGCGAATCTCCTGCACATCAGATTGTTTCCCAGAGTTCCCATCTCTCCCTGGAAGTCCTGCCTATCCTCTTCTGCCTATCTATTGGCTGTTTGACTCTTTATTAAACCAATCAGAAGGTGCCTTAGGCAGGTGAGGAAGGACAGAGACACATCTTAACACAGTGTACAAAAAGATTATTCCAACATCTGGGCCCTGGGAAATTTATTTTATTTTGAAAACCTTAGATAGTGTTGCTAGCAATGAAGTAGCCTTGTTTTTTTGTTTTGTTTTGTTTTGTTTTTTGTTTGATTGTGTATCTATGTATGAGTATGTGAATGTGAGTGCAGTGCCCATAGAGGCCAGAAGTGTCAGATGTCAGCTGCCCAGTCTGCATGCTAGGAACCAAACTTAGATCCTCTGCAAGAGCAGTGAGTGTTCTGAACCATTGAGCCATCTCTTTAGCCCACCAAATGGAATCTTAATGGAGGCAGGGGGATCTTACATATTAGGTCACTATGGTTCCAAGCAGTGAATATATTCAGGCAGTGTGTTGTTCAAGATGCCAGCTCTGTCCTTGAGTGAGGCTTAGTGTAGTGAATTGCAGAGACAGCACCTAAACCTTGGTCTTCCTATGAATTTTATACCTATGCCCTTTTGGTCCATTATGGAGCTTCATCTAAGTCTCGGTGAGAAGTGTTGGATAGATTAATGTGTTGATTAATGAGTACACTAAGCTGGAGCTGAAAACCTCTCCACCACATGAAGCTTGAGGACCCACCTCTGTGTGGATGGACACAATGAGCCAGGTATTCTGTTTGCTCAAGAGCTTTCTACTGTATTCAGAATGAATCTGTAGAGTTGGTATAAAAGCCTGTCATTTGTCCACATGTCCAGAATACAGTGACCCCTGAATTGTTGGGAGTTCAAAGCCACAGAACCAAGGAGTTGATTTGTATATGATCCAGATGTTAATTTCAGTGATCAGTTTAAATTCAGGAGACAAGTTGACAAAAGACTATTTGTTAGGAAGTATATATTTTTAAATGTTTAAGTTAAGTAGAGTTCCTATTTTATTCTGAATTACAATTTGCTCCAAATAAAAAGCCAATTTTAATAAATAATTTTAAGACAGCTGTTTTCAGGTATAATTGACATAAAGTACCCATATTTGAAGTATATAGTTGGATAAGTTTGATGTGTCTATACTCAGAAAAGTATCACATGGTAGATGCTGAGTTTGCCTAGCACCCTTCAGAGTTCACAGTTCTTTTTCCTACATGTCCCTTTCAGCGATCCCTGGCCAGGTGCCACCGCCTGCCGTTGTTAGTATCGGTTAGTTTGCATTTTGTAACATCTTTCTTTCTGTTTTGTTTTGTACTATCCTTCCTTCCTTTTCTTAACTTTCTTTCTCTTTTTCTTTTTATTTATTTAGTTAGTTTAGGGCTTTGTTTTACTTCATATGTTTTTGAACTTTTTATATGTGCATTTTCTGGTATTTCCTATTCATGGAGCTATTATTCTTTTGTCTGGCTTTTGAAAACAAACACAGCACAGTTATTTCAAGATGCACTCCTGCTGCTGAATTGCCAGTAGTTCCTGGAGCACATTCGGGTGCTGTGCCTGTACTAGTATTTGTGTCCACTAACCTGTGGGTAGACACTTAGTTTCTAATTCTGGCTATTAACAATAAAAGTATGATAAGCAATTAAACAAAAACCTTTATATGACTAAATTGCTTTTAAGTAAATACCTACAAATAAAATGATTGGAGCATACAGTGGGTATATTTTGTTTTATGACATGATTAATCTCTTGTCCCCCAAGGATTATGCCTTTCTCCATTCCCATAGGCCGACTGCTTGCTGTGTATGCTTTCTGTCTTCCCAATCGCTTGATATGCTCAGTCTTTTGCACAGGACTTTCTAATACTTATGTAATACACCTCACCATAGTATCAATTGCATTTTTCTGATATTACATTTAGAATTTTTTTTGTACTTATTTGCCATCAGTTTGTCTTTGGAGAGACTGCTGCTCCTTTTGTAATCTGTACGCCTTTATTCCTTCTTGATTACGGTATTGTGCATGCTAGAGTCCCTGTACAACATGATTGATGGTGACACACACATCTTTACTTTGCTGTAGATTTCAGAAGGAAGTTACTCTACTACTAAGATGTTAACTCTCGGGTCTTGCAAATATTTCATCATATTGAGGAGGCTTCTTCCTCTCCCTCACTTTCTGGGCTTTTAATTAAAGGTGAGTGTTGGATATTTTTCAAAACACTTCTATGAAGATGACCATATGTTTCTATGAAGTAGTGAATTATAGTGATTGACTTGGGGGTGTCAAACCGATCTTGCATTCCTGAGATAAAGTACATTTAGTCAACAAGCAATAACTTTTTATATAACTTGTGTTTTATTTCACTAATTTTGCAATAGCATTTATGAGCACTAGAGATGTGGTTTACTTTCCTTTTTAAATCCTTCATCAAATTTTGATATTTACAGGGTTACCGGTCTTATAGTATGAATATGAGTTTCTCTTCTTCAGTTTTCAGAAAACCTTTTAAAGACTTTTCGTTTTTTTTAGTTTCAAATACAGTTGCCCAGCCATCTGGATCTGAGGTATATTGTTGTTCTGTTGTTGAAAAGTTTTCTAACTATGAGATCAGTGCAGTAGACATAGGAATTCCACTCATCTATCTATATTTATTATGTGAACTTAGGACTTTGTCTTTCATAGAACTTGTCTCTTTATCGAGTTGTAGAATGTACCAGAGTAAACTTGCTTAAAACAGTCCATTACTATTTTAACACCTGCCGACTTTTGTTATACTACCTTTGTTAGTCCTACTGTTGAGCTTTGTTTCTGTTTTTTCCAGGTCAATCTGGCTAAAAGTTTATTGAGTTTTGTTTTCCCCCAAAAATTGAATATTTGATCAACTTATTTGTTTACATAATGATGGGTTTTTTTTTCCTCTTTCATTGGATTGTACTCATTTCCTTTATTTCCCTTAATTTCAGCTTCAGTCTGTCTTTCCTGAGTTTTCTGGGATGGAAGACGGTATTGATAAGTTGAGGTTTTCCTCGTGTAGGCGCTTGGGTGCTGCTGTGTTCTCTCCTCACAGCCCTGTCCTCTCCTGCAGGGCTCGCCCGCTGTGCTTTCGGTTTTTATTTTTATACAGATCCATGGATTTTCTACTTTTCTTGCTTTTTTGGTTGTTGTTTTGCCTTGGCTTCTTGTGGCAATATTTTATTATACATCCAGGCTCCCCTAGAACTCACTATGTATATAGTTCAGGCTAGCCTACAACTCACAGTCCTCCTGCCTGTATATCTCCTAAGGACTAGGATTGTAAGCATCTTCCACCCTACTGACCTGTTGACCTCTCTTTTGGCTCACAAACTATTTTGTTTCCCAGTATTTGAAGCCCTCTCTTATTGGCATATGATTTCGTTCAATTGAGCCAGACAGTAAATTTGAATTATTTTATATGTAGTGGAATTGGCTTTACTGTTCAGACCACTGTTATCTATTTTCTGTATCCATTGTAAAAGAAAATGTATTTATGTCTTTCGGTGACGTCTTGTGAATGTCAGATGAGTTTCGTTAGTTTTGAGCATTTTTCAAGTTTTGTATAGTATTCCCTCATCCGGAGTTTGTCCTCCTTGGTTTCCAAGACCCATGGTATGATAGCAGGAAATAGAAAATTTGAGAACTAACGAATACGTAAGTTTAAATTGTGTGCTGCTCTATGTGGCAAGGTAGAATCTCACCCATCCTTTCCATCTTGCTCATGATGTGAACCATCCCCCTTGTCCAGTGCATGCCTGCTGTGCACCTTCGCTGCCCATTGCTTACTGGAAGGCCATCTTGACTGTTAGCGTGACTGATGAAGTATCTTGCTTTTTATGTCCAAGGAACCCTTATTTTACTTAGTAATGCTCCTACAGTATAAGAGTAATGATGTAAAAGAGGCACCAGGGCAGAAAACAGGAGAGGCTGGCATGTGTGGCAATGCTGCAGGGTGCATATTGGCTCCAGTGCCCTGTTCAGTTTCAGGCATCCTGCGCCATGAACACATCCCCAAATGGGATCAGGGATCTCATGTGTCGTTACATCTCTGCATTTATCAGTACTCTGCTGAGGCAGACTCACTTGTGGGTTTGGAGTCCACTGTGTGTACCTTTATTCATTACTTTCTGCTGAGGCAGACTCACTTGCGGATTTGGAGTCCACTGTATGTACCTTTATTCATTACTTTTCTTGCTGTGACTAACAGAAGCCACTCCAGGGAAGGTTTTGTTTCCACTCAGGTTTAGAGGTTTCAGTCGATCATGGCAGAAGGGGTGTGGGAGAGCAGCTCCCATCATGGTAGATAGGAAGCAGAGAAAAAACAGGAAGGGCTTCAGGTAGGATATGCCCTACGAAGAACCCCACAGTGATCTGCTTCTTCTAACCAAGCCCCACCTTGTGCAGCTTCCATCACCTACTAGTAGACTCTTCGGACTGTGAATCCACTAGCGGATCCATCCTTTCAGGAAGTGTGAGCGCGTATCTAATCCTCCCCTAGAGATCTGCTTTGCTAATGTCCTGGCATTTCTCAGTCCCCTCAAGTGGCCAGTCACAGTTAACCATCTCACCAGCTCTGTACTTCCGGTCCTCCGCTCTGTAAACTCTAGGTGGTTGTTCTTCCCATTCCCTCAGCTACAGTTCCTCAGTTAAGGAGCCACAGGCTTCTCACTCTCTGGAAATTGTCTCTTAAGTAGTAACTGGAGTAAGCAAAGCAATCACCTCCTCTGTTTCTAGTCATTCGTGGGTCACCACTCGTGTCTCGTTCTTATCACAAAACAGAGAACTATGTGCATTCTACTTCATAGAAGTCAACAAGTAATTAGAGTGAGTCAGAGGCTTGCCATTTGCCACCCTCGAGATAAGTGAAACCTCTGAATTCCTTCTGTCCACTAATAAGAGCCAT
Source organism: Peromyscus nudipes (assembly GCA_902168325.1). NCBI lineage: Eukaryota > Metazoa > Chordata > Mammalia > Rodentia > Cricetidae > Peromyscus > Peromyscus nudipes. The sequence continues at coordinate 33,202 of CABHPH010147078.1, read as the reverse complement.
CCTCCTGCGGTCCTTGCCCTCTCCCTTACATTCCTTCAGTCTGCTCTTTAAGATTTGTGGGAATTCCATTCCATTTCTCTCCCTCTCCCACCCAAGCCACTGACACTCGGATGTTTCTTGATTTAGTTCTCCCTTATTTGCTCACACATGTTCTGCAGCTCTGCTCGCTAACCCCTGCTTGCTTTTCTTCAATTCCTTTTTCCATTACCTTCCTGTGTGTTGCTGGCAGCTGTGGTGATGACCACTCCCGCTAATTGCAATTTAGTCTTACACCGTATAGAATATCTCGTTCAAGTGATCATGAATTTAAAAATTCTACAGGGACTGCAGAGAAGGCTCGGCAGTTAAGAGTACTTGCTGCTCTTGCAGAGGACCTGAGTTTGGATCCAGCACCCACGTCAGGTGACTCACAGCCACATGTTATTCCTCTTTTGGCCCTTGAGGTCACCTACACACAGATGCACACACACAAGCACACACATTTATACACATAAGTAAAAGTAAAATAAATCTTTTAAGAATGCTTCCATTTAAAGCAAAGTCCCTTCATTTAGTAAAGAGAATCATTTAAGGATTCATAAAATTCATAGCTAATGTAAATAAGATTCTATTTTGATCTTCCTTGATGGCTTCAGCTGTGATAATTTAAGGGCACTCTGAATTGATTATGGTTAGGAAAGTGAAGCCATCTTTGTGGGTAACAGGCCACTAGGTAAGACCATGTTGAACTCCACAGTAGCATATAATATTTAGTCAGTCCTCCCACTGCCTTTCATTAAAGGTGAAATGAACACTTTCTTCTTCACCACTAAGAATCCCTCTTGCAACAAATTCTAGCACACAGGTTCATTTATAATAGCAACATTGATGTGTGATTAAACTATGTAGATTTTTATTGAGTTCCTACATAAAGATGATATAGTGTGCATCTTGGAGCATACAAAAGTAAGCAAAGTTCAATCTTGTCTTCAAGAGGTTTAATTCAATCTGGTCAGAAAACAAAACATGCACATATGTCATAGAAGTAGCTAATAGTGAACCCTGGCTGCACTCAAGGGCTGCTTTGTGTACTTACATGTATGGTTCACTTTAAGCCTCACACTTACCCTGTGATGGCGATGCCCATATTGTATCCACATGTAGTATAAGAGCGTCAATGGAGAGGGTAAGTACACAGGTCAAAGGCACAAAGACGGCTCAAGGAAACTGTGTAATATAGAAGTGCAGTCTGACCAGGTCCTGACTTTTGAATGGGTTTTCTTGTAGCAGTGCTGAGAGTGGATAGAGATAAGAAGCTGAAGGTGGAAGAATATTGTCATCCATGCTGAAATAACCTGCTAGTTTCCCAAATTATAGTGGCAGCCATGGAAAAAGAAAGGGACTGCATAAGCACTAAGAAATGGTAGCAAGAGAATTTATAGAATTTGGCAAGTATCGTCAGTGTCACACACAGCATCAATAAAAATGTTGAATTGAGGGGAGTGAGACAAAGGTAATTTGGGGGTTTTAATGTAGCTGGTAGGGAGAATAATAGTGTTATTAAAGAATTAATAAGTGGAAAATAATGTACATTAGCAGTCACTTAAGTTGAGCTGTTTAGAAATGTCCTGAGGCAACTGCTCTGTGGGAAGGGGTCCCGAGTGATGCGAAGGGACGAGTTGACTTAGGGACAATCTGCAATGGAAACAGTTGTGATTTTTTCACAGGGGAAGAAACGTTTCTAGTTTAGTGACCATGGAGAGAAAAGAGATAAGAGCAACGTGACGTCGGTCATAAAGTTTACGGCACTGATTGGCAGTCTTGATGACTCTCAAAGCAGCTAAAATAATTTCTAAATGCTTGTTTCCACCTCCGTCTCCCTCATATTTGAACATTTATAAAATCATTTCAGCCTAGTTGCATCGTATCACACTTTGGGGTAGTTAACCTCCCCTCGCTTCCCACTGTGAGTTATGTGCATTTGAAAGTTATACCTAAATGTACGAACCTGCAGCTTTTAGCAATCACATTTGAAAGCAGCCTTGGGAGTTGCATTTGTCAAGTAGCTAGGAAAACCATTCGTGCATACCCTGCATCCAGGGCTCCATCGCAGACCAAACATGAGGGACTGAAAGGTCATTCTTCTTCCTGCGGTGTGATGGTTTGTTGATGTATTTTGACATGCCAGTACAATGCTGAAAGGGTCTGACCTTCCTACAACACCCAGGGACTCAGGTTGGGTTGGGATACCTGACACTCGCTCCTTTTCCCTTTCCCATTCTCTTCCATCAGAAATAACCTACTCCTCACATGCAGAGTGTTCCTTTCCATGCAGAAATAGTCGAGAATTTAAAGGGTTGTAAATGATCGCTTTGGAAATTCCTCTTGCTCTTTTTCTTTTTTTCCCCAGTTACCATGAAGCTAAAAGCCTATCCTGGAACTATTAATGCTTTTAATTAAAAAAATTAAATTAGTTTTTCAAAATGACAAATGTGAATGGAGTGCTAATAGCTAAACCCTAAACAAATGAAGGCTGTGTGCTAGAATACATTGATAGTTTCTTTCTCTCTGCTGTGGAAGCCAAGGTTTGAGGGCTACCTCCAAAGTGTGAGATTAACGGACACAGGCCAATCCTGGGGAGCTTTTGAAGTAACTACCTTATAGGTCTATCACATGTTAAAAAGGTAGAGTGGAGTGGAGACCCAAGTTCTGTCAAAAGAGTGAGGGAAAGCTCTGATTGGATAGGTGCCTTCATCATATCATACTTTAATACCCTGGTGTTATAAAGGCAGGAAGAAAAATGTTTATTATTAATGAACTTGCAAACCTTAAAAGTAATGAATCCTTTTATTACAGTCCTCAGCTATGCCCAGAGATATTCTTGCTGTCTCCACATCTGGTCAGTATGAAACAAGTGCAGTAATACCCCCCAAGCCTTTAGATTGTACCTTGCAAAGTGTTGGACGTTTTCTGTATTTGTCATAATATTAGGGGAAATACTGTTCACTGTATCAGAATGATTTTCTCCAACTGTGTTAACTGTCTGCTAGATGAAACAAAGATACTTTCGTCCACGGTTAAGTATTTCAACAGAATAACTAAAATTAGAACTGAAAGTCTGAGGTGTCAAACTGCTTTAATTAGTCTCTTGTTTTGCACAGAAGAACCCTGGCAGCTATCTATTTTGATTGAGCCATTTTTCATTTAATTTTCCCCATCATTTCAAATATTTTCGTGTCCCCGGAACCAGTGCTCACTATCGACAAGGCGTGTTCTCCCTGTCCACCTGATAGAAAGGCTCCAACTTCAGTCTTCCTGGTACCTCCTGCTCAGAGCACAACTCTTGAGTTCATGTGCAAGAGCTGAGAGCTGAGAGCTGCATCGTCCCCTGCCTGTGCAGGGCTGTGGAGCCACCCCAGCAGCCCTTGTTCTTCTTCAGGACTGTAGGTAGCTTTTCAACTGACACTGATATCTGACATTGTAGATACACTTCTCCTAGTAGAGAACAGGAATAATTGAACATCTCTTTTCACTCTTCTCTTAGAGGGTTAATTATACTTAACAGTGCCAAGTTTTCTTGCTGGGACTCAAGAGGCCAATCTTTTCTTTTTCTTTAAGCATTGTCCATCCAATACCCATCTCTCTTCTCACGAATCACGTGAATACTCAGAAAATCCAAGTGAACTATAATGGAGTCCAGCTTAAGATGAATGTTTTCTAGTAGAAGAAATGATCTTTTAACTACATTTTGTTAGTAATTAAAATCTACACACTTCTTGTTTCATATTCACCCATAGGTACACAGGCAGAAATTAACCCAACTGTTTATAGCACTGTGACCTTCTGTCTCTCTCTTTTCCTCAGAAAGTAACACCACAAAGGCTGTCACACTGCCAGGTGGCTGGCCTGCTTTTATACATTTTTAGTGGTTTTTTTTTTTCATTATTGTGGGGGGGGATTTTTATCAATTATTTTTAAAAGCAATAATTCATTAGAGTTGATCATAAATGTCAAGAAGCAAAGACCCAGCAGAAGCATTTTGTCACTAATCATGCTGTTTCTCTTCTAATTAGTTCATTTACATTTTACAAATTAAGGGTAAAATCCAGACAGAAGATAACATCATAGCTTTAACTGACCTATATTTGTATCTGCCAAATTTAACTTAATTAGAAACGTGGATGCTGTTTGTTTTATCTGTCAGAAAAGCTCATCTTTTGCTTAAAAAAAAAAAGGAAAAGAAAAAGAAGTAGACATACTTTTTTCCCCTTAGCATTTATCATCTAAATAATAGTCTTGCCAAGATGGCAGCCTCATAATAAACTCTTTTCAGTGGAGTGATGGGTAATGAAGCTTGCTTGTGAAGGCAGCGAAAAATGTTGTCTGGCCAAATGCATGAATATGATGGCTAGAGAATCAGTGGACTTTCTCCATCATCAATCTTTTTAGTAGCCTCTTGCACATCTGAATATTTTGATAGATGATCTAATAATTGAGTTATCTATCTTTCTAACTATCAGAGTTGCATGAAAATTATTCTCTCATGTTACTGAATATTAAATATATTAGGCATCCAGTAAATTTTTCATACAAGGGCCAAAAGGTGAAAGGCTTTTGTTATTCTATAAATACCTCTTAATATATTGAATGTTAAACCCTCTAAAATATTCAGTTGTATGTCTCTCTATGAGAAGTATACCTGTGCTTCAAGAAAAGGTTTTGCCTATGTTGAGTAGGACAACTGCTAGTTACTATAGACAATGAAAAGTAGAGCCTGATAAATCTGTAGATACAACTCATTTGTGCATAATGGATTACACCTGGACACGAATATACTATTGGTGTCCTACACCAGTAACATATTGACTGTGCCATGCATTTTCCATATAGGAAACAATAGATGACGCTGGTACTGAAGAGTAACCATATGATTTTGATGTAGCAATCATATTTACAGAAAGGTCATTTTAACAAAAAGGAAAACAAAGCCACCTGATCATTTTTGCAGGACACAAATAGTTGTCTCCCCTTATGTGGCTTTATACGTGGTGTCAGTATAGGAGTGTTGTTTTGTGTTTGTCAAACATCTGATCAAAGCATATCAACAAGTGTACTTCTCTGAGCTCACAAAAGTGGCAAGGAAAATTGGCCGGAAGTAGATGAATTGCAGGTGGGCTTTCCTCCCTCAGGCCTCTCCCATCATCCTCCTTTCTTCAAGGTAACCTTGGAGTGAGGACTTCCCAGAACACAATGTAGAAAGCAGCACTGCTGTGGAAGAGCAGGCATTTGTTTGCAGGGCTGCAGGGTTACCAATCCTGGGCGTCCTGAAAGGCACTCAAATGAGCAGGGCCTTGTAAATTGGATTTCTATTAGGCCGCCCTGATGACGGCTCTTCATCAGTGGAATGGGAGAAGGTGCTATCAACAGCCCCAGCTCTAAATACCTCTTCTTAATGCCGTTCCCCACCACCCAAAATGATGCCGAAGGCTAGAAGTTTCCAGAACTAATTGTGTTTAAAGTTTTTAATATGGACAATGGGTCTTAAATCCATTTCAGCTTGGGAAGCACCAGAAGCACAAGTCGACAGCACCAGAGTCGGGAGCAGAGTTAGTGATGGTGTCTCCAACCTTCTTCGCTGTGGCTCCGAGCTGACTGAGACTCACATTTGTGCCATTTATAAACGTGCCGGGTGGTGGAAACAGGCTTTTTTTTTTTTCCCATTCATCCTCTGGATTGAAAATAATTGAGGAGGATAATACCAATTCTGGAAGTCTCCATGGGTTACATCTAAGGAGCTTTGGCTTCGGCACTTTGATCTTTTCTTGGTTTGGGGAATTTTTGCTTTTGCAATTTGTGCCTGGGGCTGGGGTTGGTATTGTAAGAGCTGTAGCTGTTAAAGGCCTAGATGTCTGCTTGAAATTATACCTTTAAAACAATTCGAAATGTCCACACTGGGCCGCATTGGGGAAGGGGAATAGTCTTTTCTTAATCAAAGTAGCAAACATCTGTGTTCTTTCTAGTCTGTCTTTTGATTAGCTTGGCCTCATCCATCACTGGTCTTTGATATGAACACCAAGAAGTCATGTCCCTTTGTTTTAAATGATAAATATGCCTTTGTCATGAATACTCATAGGCAGCCCAGGATTTACATTTGAATTGTCAAAGTGTAACTGCCGAGCTCCTGTGATGAGTGATATTATTAGTGAAATAAAGAGGTTTTTCATTTGTCATGGCTAGGCCTTAGATGTGTCATTAGGACGCTATGTGGGACTTGGTTCTAGAAAAAGTTGATTCTAGAAAAAGTCTCCTCCACTATTTTTCTAAGATTTGTCATTTGTTAGAAAGAGGCAATCTGCTGCACGATGTTGTCCGTAAGCATCCTCACTGTCATTAGGTCACCTCTTTGGACGTTACTATTTAGGCTTGATGGCTGGTACTTCTCATCAAAACTAATGCTGCTTAAAATACTGAGCTAGTAGCCCAAGAGCCAGTACCAAGACTTTCGCTGTCTAGCTAGCATTACCAACTTCAGTGTTCCTCTGAAGCTCAGCATGATTTCTGCGTCTTTGCTGGTTGCGCTTTTTAGGTAGGTTTCTTTGACTCCTTCCCAGCCCTCAAGTACATCTGCCCAGGTGTGTTTAGGTCTGTAATGTTTGCATGTGTGCATTGAGCGACACATTCTACCCCTGCACACTGTGGCAGTCATCTAAATCCTGACTGTCAAGTTCATTTGTATTCTTTGACTTTTCCACCAAGAGTTGAGGACAACTAAATTTTAAATGATTGTAAAATCATGATCTTTTCTTGTCCAGCTTATATAGAATTACTTTATTTCTTTCTATAAAATTAGTAAAATTACATCGCTTTTTACATGCTGTGTCTTTATAATTTCAACAACTAATTAAAAAAAAAAACCACGCACACACAGACGGAAGCCAGGCATGGTGTTTTATTGGGGGCGGGGGTCATAGTTCTTGCAACAAGTATATTTATCTGGCTTCTCTTTGCTTTGTGTACATCAAAACATCTTTAGCTATCATTTCAGAAATTACTTTATGATGCCCACCAAACAACAACAACAACAATACTTTAAAGCAAAAACTTTCACTCTACTAGAATTTAACTCTCATTACCCAGGCTTTTGTTTTCTAATGCTTCTTTTAATTTCTTGGTATTTCCTAGATCACTTGTTCCATGGAAAATAAAGCCCTTGTTCAGATTTATTTCCCAGCAGCAAATAATCACTTAGCAACTCCACAGCCCAACTCCTTACATTCATTCAGATTTTTGCACTGTAATGTAAGTGGCTGAGTTTTTGAGACCCTGCGGCTTTTGCCTAACTTGAAGACAATGATCCCAGTGAGCTTCTGTCCAGAGTTAATCAGCTGCAGAATTTGTAAACTGCACAAAGTGTGTCAGAGTTGAAAATGTTAGTGCGCTAATAGAAGCTCGAAAAGGTTAGATCTGATAAAAAGCCGTCAGCAGCTAACGGAAGTGATTTATGGGAATGTAATGACACAAAATGCCTCATTTATCACTCATATCCAGATAGGTTAAGGTTCCAGTGTCATATTTTTAAAAACTTGACCACTTCAAATTGTCAAAATAGGTGCCTAATTGCCCTTCATCTCTTAGCTTTGAATTGATTTCATTTGAGTTTGGGAGTTTTAGCTGTGATTACTTTTCTGCTGCTCACTTCATATGGTTCCATTTAAAGGCATTCATATTTAGGATTTTCAAAAAATTATACATTGCTGATCTTTTTGAAGTTTTATTAGCTAAAGCTGTCCTGAAGAAAGACTAAGCCAGTCTTATCCATGTTGATTCATATTTTTATTTAAAACAAATATCATGAAGACATATTAATGTTCCATTTCCTGTTTTCTGATGCTTGTCATTTTTCATCAGCACTTCAGAATCCTCTAAATTTTCTATCATCTTTCAAAGTTGAACCTGTGACTCTAAAGAACGGTGCTGTGAGTTGGTTAACTGTTCTGGTGACTCAATTCAGTATATAAGCTGCACACTGGTTACATCCAATGAGAACCTGCCTGCCTTGTTCAGACGATCCAGAGAGAGGGAGATACCTAAGAAACATAGCAGATCTTCTTTCCCAGAATGACTAATTAACAAGGTTCAGTTATTTCAAATATATTCTACTTAAAAATTTGGGATTGCATCATTTGGTTTATGAAGAAACATCTTAACACTATTCAGTAAAACTTTTATCTCTACTGAATCACAGCACCATGAAACAAATAAGCAAATGAAGGATTACTGTAGTTTCAACTCTTTAATATATGGGATCCAGTTGTTTCAAGGCTTCTTGGAAAATGTCTCGTCAGTAGTAAATAGGCAAAAAGTCTCAGGGTTTGCCTCTTTTTTCCCAAAAATATATAGCAAAAGTGTGGCAGTTTTCACAGTTTGTCAGCCCCTGGTTCAGTTTCAAAAGAAGTCAGGGCAGTTTCTTCAACAAGAAAAAAGCTCAAAGATTAACCAGGGCAGCAAGGGAGGGTACCAGGAAAGAGCCCAGAGATGTCATAACAAATGCAACTGACCTTGTTGCACCTGATTCCATCAGATGAACTACAGAATGCATTGTGGAACCATGACTGAACATTTAGTATAGCTGCTGTGAATTCTAGAAAGTATGGTTAGTTTTGTTACACATGACACTGCCATTGTGGAATTATGTGAGAAATTATGTATGTAATTATGTTATATAAGAAAGTATCCCCAGCTGGACATTAAAAAATATGTAGAGGACGAGTGACTTGGCATCTGATGCTTCCTTTAAATAATTTCAGCAAAATATGTTACATTAAGAGAAAGATTTAAAGGGGGCTGTAAAATTAGGAGGTGGGTTTTGAGGGAAGGCAGTCAACGCTTTTTATATATTTTAATTTTTTCGTTAAAAAGTCTGAGTAAATTACTAATCTTGCTCAAATGTTCTTAGGTAAACATATAAAAGCTTATACCTTCTAATATTTTTATAATTCTAATATCTGTTTTAAATCATACAAAATAACTTAAACATATTTTTCGAAAACTCTCCAAAGTTTATCCAAGAAGGATCAAATTCCAGTTGTAATGTGTTAACCCAGTAGTATACTCAGTATTTTTAATATAGAAAAAGTCTGAAAATTCTATTTATTAAATTAAATTTATTAAAAGTATGGCAGGAAAAATCTACAAACACAGTTTTTTAAGCTCTAGAAAATACCTAACTCCTATATAGGAAAATAAATCTGTGTTCTTTACAATGACTGAAAATGGGTAATTTCAAACTCATCTTTTTGGCAAATGGATTTTGAAGCATTTATAAGTATTAATATTTTAAGATTTGATTTTCTAAATCATCCTTTCCAAAAAAAAAAAAACATTTTAATACCAGATACAGCTTCTGATTTAGGGATATTAGAATTAAATGTAATAATTTCTAGATGCACCTTGCTCAGAAAGTGTATGTATGGATTTAAATGAAAACTGTAACACCCTTATGGTTTGTAAAGTCTGTGCATGCTTGACTGTCAGAGCAGCTTTGCAGTGGTTTTATTTTAAACAATAACAAGCCAACTGAAAAAGCTCTGAGTCAATGTGAAGAAACACATTGATTCAGAATAAATGTCTTTTTGTAGTGAAGTGGACGTATTGTGGTTTTCCACCTCTACCCATCGCATTTGGTAAGCTAGTACAGGAACACGTATTTCACCGTAACCCACTGGCGTTAGTCCTCTTACTTGAAGGAGCTTCATTGTGACTTCAGATCCACGACGAGGGAAACGTTGGGTCGCTTGTTTACATGATCATAGCAATCAAAATCATCGCAGTCCTGGAACCTCAGTAGGAACAACTGTGGGGAAGCGTGTGAAAACACCTCTAGAGTGATGAAAGGCCATCTTTTCACGTCTTTTTTTGTTCACTAACAGATAAAGAAAGTGCTCAGGTGTGGTTTCAAGTACTGTCGGCAGTAAGAAAATGAATGGCATTTGTAGAGAGCCTTAAAGGCCTTCCTGGGAAAATAGGTCTAATTAAAAGGTAAAATTAGTTTGAAATTTCTAAGAAATCTTTAAAATGTTGTAAAATTTCATCTTGCTGTCCCATTGAGGGGGAGGGCTGAGAATCACACAGGTGCTTTGAGCCATCTTTAAGTTACTTACAAGTTTTATATATTTTTTAAAAGCTCGTTTATTTTCCTCTGAGTTCAGTCCAAAAGCCTAATTAATAATATATACCTCTTAGTCCTGTTCAACTAGAGAAGGTTAAGATGACCGTATGGGAAGGAGCTGCTTCTGAATGGCCTGAGCCTGGTATTTATCTCTGTGGAACTTACATCTTAATGCAATGTGCCCTACCTGTGTCAAGGTTTGGGGAGTCGGTCTGCCCCTTCCATGTAGGCATAAGTCAGTGTTTAAGCACTAAATATATTCACGTTTAAGTTGTTGTCATTTAGGACATTTCATTCGAAGACAGTTGAGTGTCAGAGGGTTGTGTTTTGAAATAGTTACTCCTTCATTGAGAACCTGTTTGTGGGCCAGTGTTATTACCAGTCAGTGGTCAGTTTATTGACAGTTAAATAAATGAAGAAATAAATAAATAAATACTAATTTAGCATTGCGTCTAACAGCCTTATAACAATCCCTAGAGTCAGGACTTCCATTGAAAGTGACACTGTGGAACAACAGACATCCATCATACAGGACTTAGTCCTAGTTTAGCTCATGTAGAGATGGAGGCACTAAAAATGTCAGCTCTCCATTGCCATGTGTGTGACTTTCTCCTTTGGAATTACTGTTCTGCAAAAGATGCTGTGAACTGCTTTGTTTTGAAAGAGTGTCTCAGTAGATTGGAGACCATTGGAAGATTTGTTATGTTTCGGCTGTGAGAAAAAGAATGCCTGTGTGTGATAATGAGTGTGTGATTTGCATGTGTGCTGTATAATTCATAGTACACATATGCATTCATCATGTAATTCTTTCCAGTATGATGAATTATGTCAGTTTATTGCATGTGTCTCCATGCACCCCATCTCTTAATTAAGGCATTAATCACTAAAACTACCAAAGATGTGTAGTTTTACTGTACTTTTAAAATTTAACGTTGATCTTTGCATAGTAATACACATATTATTTCTAATTGGTAGACTACACTAAGACATTTTAAGTAAGGATTTCCATATTATGATTCTATCATATCAATTATTTTAAATATGCTTATCTTAATATATACTTAGAACATATCTTTAACCATTTTAAATCATTTTTATTTGAGATTAATTTTCCTGAATCACTAAAATTACCAGAGACATACATATGCATATATATGCATATTATATGATCAACTTTAAAATTTAAAGACTATATGTATTGTCTTATTGTACTTTGAAAATTTAAGGCTTAGTTTTCCATAGTCAGGCACTATTTTTAGTTGGTAGATGAATAACAAGATTCCACATTGTGTTCCGTAGCATTCACTCTAGATGTGTTACCTTAATATCTATTACCATATACTTTCCTAACTGTGTCTTTTGGCAATTGTCTCCTTCATTTGGGATTAATTGTTTTTAAGACTGATTTCTTACCAATTTACATTAGTTCATTTTTAAGTAATGGACATTTAATAATCATCCAATTCAACCCTGGAGAAATCAACACATTGGAAATGAAATTGAATATCATGATGCTTTGCAATTTGGAACAGGGTTGCAGCCTACTTAAGAGTTTGGTGTTAAGAAGGAAGCAAGTGAAGCCTGCTGCACATCTGTCTGTCTACCTTGACCAAAGCACAATGTTTGCTAAGTCCCCTGTCACATCTGGGGAGGTTATCACTGTCTCTCTTGCTTCCTGCTCCTCTAATGAGACAGAGACCTCCCACCCGTGACTTCCTTAAGCCGCCTTGTTTATTGCTCTCTTTTTCCCTGTTCCAATGGTGATCCCGTGTCCATTTCTTCCTTTCCTCAGTTTCCCTCTGCAAGCTAACCTCAGCTTGTGTCCAGAGATGCTACCGTGTTCTGTTCTCCCTACCAGTGTCCCACTTCTTGGTGTTCCTCTGCTGGTATCTCCCCTTCTCACCTACTGAACAGTCCCGTGTTTATGTCACAGTGACCCAGGTCTGCCAATGGAATGCTACCTCAACAATGAGTGTGTTACCTGAGTGTAACCTGTGCAATTGCTGCAGCACTCCAAGTACTTCTCATGGAAGGCTTGAGAACCACAGGCCTGTTCACCTAGACTACTGGTGCAGCATCTGGAATAGTGAGCTACTTCAAAACAGAAGAGGACTGGTGACCCTCTCTTCCTTGTTTGCCTTCTCCAGCTCCATTCTCTGCACACTCTGCCAAATATCTCATCCAAAAGCTCAGCGTCCAAGTGACACCTTCCCTCTCCGTGCTGTGTCTCAATCTCACTCTGTTCTATTCTGTGCCCTGGGATTCTGACCCATATGGGCCACATCAGCGCATACTTACCCCATGACTTCTTGTTGGTTCATGCACTAAGAGGCACAAGCAAAAATCGCAGAGTGGGAAGAGAATTCCCAAACTGTCTCTTAACTCCTTCCCTTTGGGCCTCACAGTTTGGGATACTTCTTCCAAGTCATTCTTCTCTAGTAACTCACATTTGGATACCCATTCCTTCTCTCTCATTCAAGCCTGATGTGAAAGGGGCTCCCTGCTGTCATGCCTGGAAGCATGACATAAATGAATATTTTAAAATTTTGGTTGATCATCGTTGCAAAGGAAATCACCTGCAAAGAAAAATCAGGCTTCACATCCTGAAACACTTTGAAGGATTTCCTCAATCCCTCCCATTCCAGCCATATCCCACAATTTAATTTCATATACTTTCCAATGTCCAGCCAGACAAACATGTTCCCACACACTACTTAGCTGTTGCTCCATACCTCATACTGCCCTTTGACATGCCTTTGACCCTTTATATTCCAAGGCCTGCCTTGATTGGTTTGTGAGATTCATCTGAACTCTACACTCTAGCCCATAAGTATTGGATTTGGGATTAAAGTCATATAAGCAGCATTTGGAAAATATTAACATTAGTCTATGTTAGACAAAGTGTGCCACTACCATGTGAACATGAGTAGGAAGTAGACCAGTAGGTTTCATTCATTGCTTAGGCAGGGACTACCTGGAGTACAGTAGGGGAAAAAAAAAAAAGTAAGAGGCTTTTGTAGGCAGTCAGGTAAGGACTGTCCATTTCTATTAGGCACTCAGATCAAATCACGGACAGGCCACCAGTCAACTTCAGGATACTTATAAATTAGATGATGGTTGCCGAGTTGGCTCAGGAATCTAAGGCAATTTAAGCCAAATATGAACACTTATATGTAAGGAATTTTAGGAGTTACTTATTTACAAAAGAGAAGAGAGTGGGGGGGGGGGCACATATGCATATCTCGGATTGTTACATATAATCCATCTATAAATACAATATTGTTAAATCACCATGTCAGTAAGCCCAGTGGTTAGGGCTCAGCACTAATTCACATGGCCTGTTGGCAAGAGTTTATTGAGGACCTTTTTCATTTCTAGGATACTTTTCCATTCTGGATGTTCTCCCAACCTTGGTAGTCATTCCCTGTCAGTCTCTTTTTTCCTTCCTCCTTTTCTGCGCATGCTCTTTGCATTAGAGTGCCCCTGGGCTCAACTCTTTATCTGTATTCTTATGCAGTGTTCTCTCATCTAGTCTCCTGGTTTTAAAGACCATCAGTGAACCAACGTTTCCCAAAAGTATGTGTTCATCCTGACATAGCCTCTGCACTTAATCCCTGTGTTCCACAGCCTACTCAAATGTATGGGAGACATCTCAAATTCCACACAGCCTAATCTGAATTTCAGCTGCCTTGAAAAGTCTCTCTCCACTTCAGTTCACAATAATGCAACCCTGTCATTTGTCTTTCCTGAAATACCTTGGACTCTTAGCTCCTTCCCTCACACTGTACTTCTGATATTTCTAAAAATCTCATTGCTTCTTCTTTTTAAAGTATATGTCCAGTGCCAAGCATAGTGTTACTTGCCTGTAATCTCAGCACTTGGGTTAGGGAGACAGAGGATCAGATGTCCAGAGTCATCCTCACCTACATGGCAAGTTCAAGGTCAGCCTGGGTTACATAAGACCTTCAACCACAATCCACAATGTATATTCCAGCTGTTTTTCATTAACTCCTCTGCTACCACTCAACCCAGGCTACCATCATCTCCTATTGGATTATGGAAGTAGCTCCTAGCTGGTCTCCTTTCTTCTACTCCTTGCTCCGCCAGTCTGTTTTCAACATAGCGTGTAGATCATTAAATAGGAGGCAGATAATATTCACCCTCGGCTTAAATTTTTACAGTGCTTCCCTAGTGATCCAAAGTAGAAGCCAGCATCAGGCTTTATACCCTGCATACTTCCCCATCATTGCTCTGGCTGTGTCTTACGTCATGTTCCCCACACTCACTCTGTACCAGCCATTCTGGCTTCCTTGTTGTTCCTAAAATTGGGCATATTCATTGTTACCCCCAAGCCCTTTGTCATAAGCCGAGTTCCCTAAGTGTGTTCATGGATCACTGTGAAAAAGGCAGGTGCAACGTCAGCTTCTTAGGTCCACCTTGGCCCTCCCTCCCCAGCCTCCTCCACCTATCTTCTCTGTTTGGTACGTCTCCATAAGCCTTCTCCTAACATGAGCTGCAGTGTTCGATTTGATTTGGTCAACTGGAATAAAAACTCCACGCAGTGGAGACTTTCACCTAATGTGTTTACTACTGTATCCCAAAGGCTAGAACGCTGCCTGGCAGGTAATAGGCCCCTCCTGGATGGCCGTGGGATAAAGGGAAAGGTTTGCTTTTAGAAAGCACAATGTCATTTTAGTTTTGAGATGGAGAAGTGTGCCAATCAGTCATTTTCCAACATTTGACACTCCACAACTTGTCCTACTTGGAAGGCATGTTACAGCTCTGAGGTTGTGTACCATGGGAACAGTCATCAGTCTTTGAATTTTGTAATTTGGAGAATTTAAGATAGGTTGGCCCTTCATTCTTATGCTTTATCAGGAAACAGACTGCAGTTTCTGAGAGAAATAGACCAACCTGAATAAACGTAACTATTGTTATTATTTCACATGTTAGTAAGTTTACGACTATATTGTGATTATGATCTAATAATGATCAGATACCATATAAGAAGTACTTGAAAATATATCTTAACTGCTACTGGCAAGTTTTGCAGCTTCAGAATTCACTGCACAAATATTCCAAATGTTAGAAATTAAAGCAAAAGAGGAAATGGTGTCTTGGATCCAACTGGAAATAAATATGTACCTTCTTATTTCAATTTTGATTGTTAAGAATTATTCATAATTATTCTGTTGAATTTCAAAGGATACATAGTTTTGGCCTCTCTGGATATATCATATCCACCAAAAATGGAAAATTTTATTTTCCAATCCCATATCATGCAGTCTTATTCTTTTCTAATTCCATTTGAATCCCATCCTAAATGCTATAATTACTATAAAGATCTGTATTTAACCAAAGTAGAAATTTGGTTTCCTATGGAAAATGAGCTTGCTTGGGTCAGAACAGCAGTGACTACTATGGTCTCAAAATGCTTCCCAAAGAAAGGCTGGTAGTCAAATAATTCAGGGAAATAGCGCCTACTACACTGGAGTACTGAGGGCCTGAGAAGTCTTCATGAATGAAGCATGTTTATCTTTCTTTAGCCCTACAGTTCTTAAACATCTCTCTTAATACCTGCTGTGAACTCTTGGGTAGAATACTAATGAAAAAGAAAAACATCAATGGTGGGCTGTGAATGAGGAAAGAGTGGGCGGGGCTACCACTGCTAAGCTGACTGCAAGGAGATGGCACATCCATTTGGTCATCTTAACTCCCCATCGTTCTCATAATTCGAGAGCATGGTTGAGCTGGAGATGGAGCTCAGTGGTAGAGTGCTCACCCTACATGCTCATGGACCTGGGGCTTGATCTTAGACATTAAGTCAGGTGAGCGGGGAGCCTAATAGCATTCTCTATGATCACAGAACAAAGTAAGGTGCCTGCAGGAGCTAGGCAGATGACATCAAGTCATCTACTCTAGTGACCCTGAAAGCAAGGAGTACTTCTGCGTGCGCAGCCCCCACTCAGTTCAGAGATTGGGACCTGGAAGTAAAACAGGTCCAGAATGACCAAACCTTCTAATTCTTCAGTATTTGGAATTCAGATTTTTATGTTTATTTCTTTATATCTCAAACTAATCCTCATGTGCTAAAAATCTGGAATGTGTGTGTGTGTGTGTGTGTGTGTGAGTGTGTGTGTGTATACTTTTTTTTTTTTTTTTTTTTTTGGTTTTTTGAGACAGGGTTTCTCTGTGTAGCTTTGCGCCTTTCCTGGAACTCACTCTGTAGCCCAGGCTCACAGAGATCCGCCTGCCCTTGCCTCCCGAGTGCTGGGATTAAAGACGTGGCCACCACTGCCCCGCTATTTTTTTTTTTAACCAGTAACCCTCATACCCTGTATGGGATGCACTTTAAAAGAAATTAATGTGGTAGCATGTAAGTCAGGTGGCCAGTCTTGGAATGTCCACTTATCTCTGCACAGGAACCCTGGTAGAAGCAGAACTTTGCTTCCGTGTTTGGGTCATAGAAAATTTCCACGTCAATGTAAATCTTTAGTCCTAAGTATCTTTACAAACTAGTTTCTGTCACTGGCTTCATCAAATAGTGATAATGGTGATTTTCCACTTCTAAGGCATGGTTTCGGTTTACAGTGGACCACCACTGAAGAGTGTCATCAGTTTTCTTGATGCTACAACAGTGGATCTGGTGAGAGCAGTGGAAGGAAAGAAGAGTTTGTTTCCGCTCACAGTCTGAGGATGTAGTCCATCAGGGTGGGGTTGTCACAGCACAAGGAACTTGTGGCCACAGGTCACATTGCATCTGACATCAGAAACCAGAGCGGTGAATTCTTGAGCTCCCTTTCTCCTTTTATTCAGTCAAGGATCTCGGCCCAGGGAATGGTGCTGGTCATGTTTATGGTGGGTCTTTTTCCCTCAGTTAATCCAGTCAGGAGATTTCTGTGCTAGGTGACTCTACATCCTGGCAAATTGGCAATATCTCCCATCACAAAAAGTGGAGCGCTCCATATTAGTTTGCTAGGACTGTTGTAACAGAATGCCCTGGGCAGGGATGAGGATGAGACTAAACAACACATGTTTGCCCTCTCCTTTCTGGAAGATGGCAGTCTGAGATGGAGGTCAGTGTCCCCGGATTCCCCCCAGGGCTGTGAGGAAGGGTTCCCTCCATGTTCTGTCCACCTTGCAGACGGGTTTCATACTGCTTCCCTCTATTGTCCTGTGTCTTAATTAGCTGTAATGAACGGACATGTCTCTAACTTATGGGCATGGAAACCATGATGCTAAGTAAATTTACTGCCTTACATGTTTTATTTTTCATTCTAAGGAATTTTTTAACCATTTGGGGTTTTAGTAATAAAAAGAAAAAAAAAAGAACAAGCATTTTGGTTTTCTCTGTTTTCCTGCACTTTACTGGACCTTCATGAAATCCCTCACCAGATGATTAACAGTAGGGACTTTAAATATATTTTTCATTCTTTCCCATTTAGTGGGAAAATCAAAGTTTTGTATTCCAATACGATATTTATTAAAAGGAGTTGTACAGTGAGTAGATAGAACAAGGCAGCTGGATTTTCCTAACAGGCTCTTTAGAGATGGATACCTTGGTGGAGACAGCAACCGACTGACTGCTGGGTGCTTCCCCCTGGCCAATGCCCACCAGCCACTTGGTTATTCCAGTTGTTTCATAAGGGTGTGTTTTACAGTGTTCTATGCGCAGGGCTGGTACATGGCTGTACACCTGACAACCTGAGTTCAAGCCTTTAGAACCTACGTGCGGGAAGAAAAGAACTCAGTCCCTAAAGCTGTCCTCTGACCTCCATCCCTGTATATGTACATACATATACAGTACATGCATACACACATTGATGTAGAGTTAAGAAAACCAACCTAGGAATTTTATGCAGAAAAAAAAAATGAGTTTGTTTAGCTCAGAGCTTTGGCGATAAAGAACTCATGCAGGAATCTCGTTGTTCTAGAAGGGCAGGGAGCAGAGCCTGTGGAGGGTAGATGCTCATTCCTTTATAATATCCATTCTACAGGAATAAAACCATCCCTACTCCACCTGACTCTCTTCCAGGAAACAGCATTAATCCCTTCATAAGGCTGAAATCTCGTGACCTAATATGCCCTACTTAACTATTTTACCACCTCTCAGCATTGCCCCATTGGGGGCAAATCATGTGACCTTTTAAGAGACAATCTATTTCCAAACCCCACGACAGAGAAAATACCACCTAGGAACATTAGCATCTATTCACTGTTTGTTGAGAAGCCAAGAATTATTGGGTCTCAATGTCTCTTTGATTATATCCAGGAACCACTTACTCCCCCAGGCTAGGCAAGGACATTTGAATTGGCGTGTCTAATTACCAAATTAATGAGACATTATTGGAGGCTAGGGTAGTGTTCTGGCTACTTTCATGTCAACTGACACAAGCTAGAGTCATCTGAAAGGAGGGAACCTCAGTTGAGAAAATGCCTCCATGAGTTCCAGCTGTAGAGCATTTTCTTAATTAGTGGTCAGTGGGGGAGTACCCAGCCCATTGTGGGTGTGGCCATCCCTGGGCTGGTGGTCCTGGGTTCTATAAGAAAGCGGGCTGAGTAAGCCATGAGGAGTAAACCAGTAAGCAGCACTCCTCCATGGCCTCTGCATCAGTTCCTGCCTCCATGTTCCTGCCCTGTTTGAGTTCCTGTCCTGTCTTCCTTCAGAGATGGACTATGATGCAGATATGTAAGCCAAATAAACCCTTTCCTCCCCAAGTTACTTTGGTCTTGGTTTTTCATCATAGCAATAGAAACCCTAACTAAGACAAGCAGTGTCTTCACTTCTTCAATAGTTATATTCTGAGCACCTACTGTGTTTGCTGCTCTGGGCACCAGGAATGTAGCAACAAGGGTGAAGCCTGCCTTGTTGGGTGCTCATGCTAGAATAAGAAAAACAGAAGGTAAATGAATCAATAAATGAATACTTTCTAATCATAGTAAAAAGAGCAGGGAAAGGCTTTCTATCATAGTGTGACAAAGCAAGTTTGAGGAAGTGTTTGAGCTGAATGTCATTCTACCAAATTGAGTTAGATCCCTCTACATTTCTAATTCAGACTATAACTTTGAAAGTTTGGAGTGGATGCTAATGGCCTTAAGTGTATGTGCATACATACACTTAGTGTTTGTATATACCTCTGCTTAGTCATAAGCATTT
Source organism: Peromyscus nudipes (assembly GCA_902168325.1). Lineage (NCBI taxonomy): Eukaryota > Metazoa > Chordata > Mammalia > Rodentia > Cricetidae > Peromyscus > Peromyscus nudipes. The sequence continues at coordinate 13,898 of CABHPH010147078.1, read as the reverse complement.
TGAGGCATTTGATATTTGGGCTGTAGGACATATCTGTAGTATGAAGATTTTCTGGTATATGCTCATTGTCCTGAATGCAGCCATGTCTAGCTTCCTACATCCCTGACAGCTAAGCACTGTACCTGTAGTCTTACTCTTTATCACACTTTTACATGTACTTTTCTGTAGCCCAGGCTGGCCTCGAACTCACGGAGATCTGCCTGCCTCTGCCTCCTGAGTGCTAGGATTAACAGCATGTACCACCACCACCCAGCTTTACATATACTTTTTATCCATCAAGCTGAAAGGGTAAACACATGATTGTGTTCATCTGCCTTCTTCAGAGTCTGACCACATCAGAATACACGTCTTTCAGCTTAGCCAATATGTACACAATTTAAACACCAGAGTTTTCTAATGGATTATAATAAAATGAAGGGGGTAGGGATTGCTATTTCTTAAGGATGTGTAAAAAGAAGTGATTCACTTTCACCACTAAAATATTTATAAATACTTAATACTTAATTATTTGCTTGTAGCTAAGACACTATAAATGATAAGTGAATTTAGCATTGCTGTCCATTAAACACCCAGTTGGTGATAAGTGCTGAACTTACCAAAGCATGATGCTGGCTAGGTGAGTTCATTGTAGCTTCTTTTAAATTTGGTTAAGATTTTACTCAACTTCAGTAAACATTACAGTCTGAAGAATCTAGTTCTAGGTTCTTTGCTAGGTTAAGCAGCCATCCCTTTCAAAAAATGTGCTGGAGCCACTGGAAATAGCTCCAGAGTATAGCTCCATGAAGCCTTCGAAACCGTTGTTATTCAGTGTGTACTCATCAGTGTTATTCTATCTAATGCAAATCATGCACCTGTCAATAATTATGAATGGTGGAGCTAGAAAGATGGCTCTGGGATGAAGAGCACTTGCTGCCCTTTCAGAGAAGCAGAGTTTAGTTGCTAGCACTCATATCAAGCTGCTCACAACTGCCTGTAATTCCAGCTCCAGGGGATCCCATACCTCTGGCCTCTGAGCATCAACACACATATATGCCTACACATGGGCACAAGCACCCATATGCATAAATAAAAATAAAATAAATTCTTGAAAACAAAACTAATAATTACAAATGCGTTGTTTTTACATGTTCTTGGTCAATGTGTATTAACTATAGCATTGGCTTGTATTAGGTTAACTCTTAAATATATTGTTCATTACAAATTTTCAAGGCAGAAATATACACAAATATTCTGTACATACCTTTAGCTGGTTTGGATATCTGAGTTCTTGTTTGTTTGGGTTTTTCCCCCCTGATGTGTATATGGTATGCATGTTTGTATGAATGTGGGCACATGTTTGTTTGTGGGTGCTCATGCACATGTGTTTACATGTAGAGGTTGATGTTGGGAATTGGGCTCAATTGCTTTCCAGTTGATGCATTGATAGACAGCTTCACATTAACCCCAAAACATCAATATGGCTAGTCTTGCTGACCAGCTTGCTCTGGGGATGCCCTGTCTCCACCTTCCCAAGCTAAAATTACAGGTGACCACTATGCCCACCTGGTGTTTACAAGGGTTCTGGGGATCCAAAGTACTGTTGTTCAGTATGAAACAGAGAAGTAAAAATAGTTCAGGGGAGAGGGGGGGAAGCATCAGAACTGAGGGCTTGGCTAGTCCTTTTCTTCTCTTCTAAATCTGGGCTCAACAATGAAGCATCGATCATGGGAGTGTTAAGCTTAGAGTGCTGAGCATCATTTAGGTCCCTTTTCTTGTGGGGAACCTAACCTCTTCATGCAGAGGCTTCGTCAGAAGTCTAAAGTACTGAGTTCTTTCCTTTAACATTTCATCTGTATCAAATAGAAACAACCCAAACCAAAGGTGCCTGTCACCTGCTCAGTGTATATAAATACATGTGCACATGCACGTATCCATATGTACCTGGAAGCTTCTCGAAGGGGAAGCAAGGCAGTGCTACCAGGAGTTTTTAAATGAAGTGTATTTAAGTCATGGGAACATTTTCCATTTTCTACTTTTTCCAACTGTTGTTATTGAGCATTTAACTTTTTTTTTTTTGGTAATAAAAATGCATTTGTTAAACTTAAGCAAGTGACAGTATTTGGAAAGTATTTGTTATGTCTCTAAACAAAAATTAAGAGCTCCCATAACTCTTGTGACCAGCGTATTTAGCTGTATAATTAGTGTATTATAGTTGGGGCAGGGGCATGGGCATGCCACAGCATGTATGTGGGGGTCAGAGAACAACTTTGCTGAGTTGATTTCTTTCCTTCCATCTCTGAGGATCAAACTCAGGTCCCCAGGCTTCTGCAGCCAGCAACTTTACCCACGAAGCTGTCTCACCAGGCCCAGTACATTTATGTTTAAAGCGTTTATGTGCAGCTACCAGAGTTGTACAGGAAAGAAACAGCTATTACGTTGGTTTGGCTGTCCTAGGCTTTCATTTACTCTGTGTTTCATGAGGATCTTTCCCAAAAGTTGGGTTTTCTTCCTTTCATTCGTAAAGTTGGCTATCTCTGTTTCCTTAAAAAGATATGTGAGTTCCATCGTTAAAATTAAGCAGAGGAGTTTTAAAAGTATGTCAGCGTTCATAGGCTTTATAGTTAGCCAAGAGTGATTATATATATAATGTTTTGAGTGAAGCTTAAGACACTTAGTATTGAACCTTAATCTATGCAGTGGAAAAAAATGATTTTACTCTTGTAACAGGAATTGTTTCAATTTTATAACTATTTAGCATTGTACAACTGCTTCCTACCACTTTGACATAAATAATTCTGTAAGTACCAGATTTTTTTTTTAATAATTAGGATCTATTTGATTTCCTTTCATCCTCTGGTATACACCCCCCTCTTTAAAATTAGTGAATTTCATTAAATTCTTATGAACATGAAAATATTCAAATATATGTGCATACACACACACACACATGTATATATATTACACATTTGGCAAAAGGTAAGCAGAGATACTGTAGCTGGGGAATGCCCATAAGTAAAGCAGTGTGCGCTGAGTTGAGGCAGGCTTTTATCGCAGTGAGATGCTTTACAGACATGCCTGGGTCGCAGCTTGTCCTTTGGCGTGGCCATCCGCTGTGCGGCAGCACTCTACAGTGTGACACTAACTGAGAAGCCAATCGCTTGTGGAGGGCAGAAGCCGGTGCTTAAATAGCATGTCTCCTTGCCCACTAGCCCACAAGAACTCCACATGGACCTTTAGTTTCTGTTTTCATTTTTCCATTCTGCCCATGTCCCTTACATCAGCTGCTCCTCAGTAGAACCACAAAGAAAACTGAAGCTTAGCAATTTTATTTTCCCCAGATCTCAGATACTTGAAATGGAAGATTTTTTTTCCAGCTTTAGATTTAAATAACTTTTGTTGTTGTTGTTGTTGTTGTTAACCCTTGGGGTTATTTCAAAGTAGAAGGTTTTTCCTGGATCCAGCAGACCTCCAATTTGAGGATCTGTTTTTTACAAAAGCATCATCAGCCACAGATTTGTGAAGTTCACAGACTGCCTACAGACCCGCTGTGTTAAAGGAGTGGATTTTCCTGTTGCCCCTCCTCTCAACTTTAACCTCCAACCTTCTCTAGTATGTATCATGCCAAATAAAACTGCTGAGCTTTGACAGGAGGATATAAAGTCACTAGGCCATCGCATGGAGATGGCCAGGGATTCTTCTCAGCCCGAAGTAAATGCTCTGAACTGGATTTTTCCAGGGGAAGTCATAAACACTCATATCACTGTAGTTTTAATAATTATTGGTCCAAAAGAAAAGAAGTATACATATTAAATGATGTTTGACAACTCTAATTTAGTCGTTTTGTTATTGGTTGTCTTTGACCATTAACTTGGATTTCTGTTCTTAATTTTAATGTATACGATTTCAAGCAAGCAACATGTGATACCGATATAAACACGACGATGTATACGGCATTCTAAATGAGTTTTTAGTTTGTGATTCAGACAAACCACATGATAAAAAGCAAACAGTGTGTTTGTCTTGCCCTACTGACTCAAAACCATCTCACCTACAGTGTCCTCTGTCATTTCACTCAGAGACATGGGCTTTCAGGGTTCCTCAGCTCATCAGGCCTCCTGAGAGTCCACATATTTGTGTAGATTCTCAAAGGGTCCAGCTGTCTAGAGAGTTATTCATTCTACACTGCACGGGCGCTGTCTTGTGAAGTCTTTGGAACTGCTCCATCAGACCTGGGCCCTCTCCCTTACTGGGTCTGAGCATTAGGAGCATTAGGAACAGGCAAGCAGTTACATGAGTACGCTTCTTATTTAAATGGATGGATAGATGGAGATAGATAGATAGATAGATAGATAGATAGATAGATAGATAGATAGATGGATGGATGGATGGATGGATGGATGGATGGATGGATGGATGGATAGATAGATAGATAGAGATATATCCATGTTCTCTCTGTCTCTGTCTATCTCTGTCTCTTTTTGTCTCTGTCTCTGTGTGTGAGTGTACACGTGTGTGTGTGTGTGTGTGTGTGTGTGTGTGTGTGTGTCCATGCCTTCTTTCTTTGCTCTGACTTTCTCCTATTTTTGTCTTTTCATCAGTATACTGAAACTGGAAAGGCCAGAAGATGGGAAATGTGGGGAGTGTGGAAGTCAGTCACTGGGACTAGCAATGGAGTGAGTCACCCCCAGGTCCACCTCTGCCGAGTCGTGCCTCTCAAAGTATCCAGGATAGCTTCCACAGAAGCACAGTACTGCCCCAGTGTGAGAATTCTCAGGGACTCTCACCATAGTACTTCCCTCATCAGGAGGAGGAGCCAGAGCTCAGACAATATGCATCCAGAAGTGAGGGGCTGAGGGTGGAGATAAGAGGTGGAACACAAATAATAATGACGATAATGACAACAACCAAGACCTGTGGGTGTGACCCAGCATCTTAGAGTTGATAGGAAATTGGATTTTTGTATGCTGCTTGTGGGAGCATTCTTGAGACAGACCATCAGGAGCTCCCTGCCTCACATCAAGAGTGTAAACACATGATCAGAGGAACTCTTCCATCCTATTTACTAACAGCAGCTGTTGTAAAGTACTGCATTGGTACAGCACTTCCATATTCATTAGTGTGTTTGAGGCTACCCAGTCCTCCGGGAAAGTGTAAGCATTTCAAATGGGTCAGAAAAGCCAAGACTCAGAAAGAAAATGTGAGCTACTCAAGATTAATTCATTCCTATCAAAGCCAGCATTCCTTCACTTACTGTTCAACAAAGCTGTTGCTTAGCATTTACCTTGTGCCTGGTATCCAGGGATGACCATGAGCCCTGCCCGTCAGGTACAGGGGGAACACTGTGCTGTGATCAGCTGTCCTTATTCCTGGGACAGACCAATTGAAAAAAATCTCTTCCTGTTTTAACTTCCCAATTCACCATTTCCAAACTTGCTAAGACTGACAGCTACAGTGTAAAAGAGTCCCAGCCTCGCACTCAGCTTGTGAACAGGAAACAGGGACCTAGGGACTGATTAGGAAAAGTCACAGAAGCCAGAAGTTGGAGTTCTGGGGCTAGTTGCATGGACAACTCAAAAAAAGAAAACTTCATGGATAAGATGAGAAAAAGCATTGGCCTTTCTGAGAATAATAAATGCCCAAACCTCCATCTTTATTTTGTGTATTTATTCCCTGTGTTATTAGAATAAATAAGCCTCTCAAACTTGTGTGGTACCAGGGGAACCCAGATTGATTGAGGTATTTTAAACATTCAGTCAGTATTCAGAAAATGATTTTTTTCACTACTTACTATATGTTCTTTGTATTTGCTTTTGTCAGAAAACATCTTCTTTCTGTTCTTATTGACAAAAGCATAGACAGACAGACAGATCACTGACGGTTTTTAAATAGGTGCATCCTGCTCAGTGAGTTCAGCTCATCCCTTATGACCATAGGGGTGCTTGAGTAGTACTGAAAACAGTGTTCACCCAGTAACTCCCTGCACCACCCTGGTAGAGGAGTCTAGGGTTAGTTTGGCTCTCAACTTGCTCTGCATTCCTTTGCATAGAGCAGCTCCATGTCAGGAGAGAGCATGTGTATAAATACAGGACTGGAAGTGGTCGGGGGTACTCTTGAAAAGAGGCAGCAATGAAGGTTAAGATCCTGATATGAAGCCTAAAGTAAGAAGGTAAATTTACCTTAAATGTCTGTTTCAAATGCTGGGGACCAGCAGTGTTAATGATACAGGACTTTTTTTGTTTTGTTTTGTTTTGTTTTAGGATTTTTTTTAAAGATTTTTCCCAGCTGAATTACACAATCCAAAAACCCAAAATGATTCCAACTCTGAAACTTACGGGGGTACTCAAGAAGTTTGGAGTTTCAGAGCTTGTGGGATTAGGGGTATGCAGCGTATGGTTTTGTTCCAGTTTGGGGATGCAAGCGAGAGATCGTCTTGTTGTGGCGGTCTTGGTCTTCTCTAACCTTGCAGCCAGCCGTGAAATCATTATTTTCCTACTAGGATGGAAGCCATAGGAAAGGTTGTGACTGAGAGGGAAAGTCTACAAAAAAAATTCATTTCAAAATTATTTTCTGTAATTCTGATGTAGCCAGAGAAACATTGCCTTAAGAAGAGAAGTACTGGGGTGATGATGCACACCTTTGGTCCCAGCATGAGGGCGGCGGAGGCAGTGGGATGTCTGTCAGTTTGAGTCCTGATCTACATAGCCAGTGCCAGGTCAGCCAGGGTTACATCATCTCAGAGGGGGAAAAAAGGGAGAGAGAAAGATGGGGGGTAGGGGGTTGTCTGTAGATCTGAAATCACGGTTGGGGGCTTTTGCCACACTTGGCTTTGGTCAAAATTGCAAACTTTCACCTGTGCATTGGGTGGAGTAAACATTTAACTCAGGAAAAGGAAATTCTGGTACTGGCTCTTCTCATGCAGTGGTTTCCCTGGAGACAGATATGCTGCAGATCCCCCATCCTAAGCTCATGTGTGAATTATGTTTCTCTTTTCATTTCACATAATTGACCAGTAGGAACACAGGACCCCTGTCTCAAGAGACAGAAACCTGGTGTTCTTAGTTCGTGTTCTTCTTTACCCTCTTCTAACACTCCTGGTATCCCTCCCACCCTCACCCGTGCTCAGCAACCCTGGTCCTCCCCTGAGGTGGACTTCCTTTGTCTCCCACCTTACTTCAGATCCCAGCTGTTCTGTATAGTCACTGTCATTTGAGCCCCTCCCCCATTTTGATCTTCTCAATCGACTGGCTGTCTTTTCCTTGGCACTTTCTTTTCTTCCTCTTTTACCTGTAGTTAGATGGTCTGTGAAGAAAGCCCATTGCTGTTGCGCTGACTGAGTCACAGAACCCTAAGAGGATGGAGACAGAAACAGGAGCCCCACCTTCACACCACGGTGTTGTTCCTTGGATTGCAGAAGGACCAAGTGCTCTATGGAAATTCTCTTGGCTCAGACCTGGGAGGCCCAGGTCCAACCCTGCCTTTCCCATTACTTCCATCTCTAATGGTGGGAAAGTTAATTAACAGCTAAATCCAAATTTATTACCCGTCACAAGAAGATTCACTTGCATTTACATGACTGAGGCTCTGTTACCACTAGACAGAGGCTGTCAAACTTTTATTTATGCAGAATAACTCTCCTGGTTGCACTAAAGTGGCGTTACATATAATTTAAAATTTTTCCATTAACTCAAAATGCTCCTCGTTTTCTGTGTGGCAAGGTGGAGTTAGTCATGTGACATCTGTCCACATCTGTTGAGTCTCTCCTGACAAGCTACCTGAAGAAGGACCTGGTCCATTTTGAAATGCTTTTGAACCTGCAGAGTGTTGGTGGCCAGTAGGGGAAAAGTAAGTTGCAGCTCACACTGCAGGAACAGGTAGCAGAGCAGCAGCCAGCCCGGTTCTCTTTTCTGGGCTGTTGAGAGGTGGTAGCTGTTAAAGAGCTGTCTGCTAAGTCATCCCGAGCTAATGCAAATTAACAGTTGTTTTCTTTCAGAACTGTATGACTGAATAAACATTTACCATTTGTTTCGTTTCTACTCATCTCTTAAAACAGTTGCTACAGGTCTTAATAGTAAGACTCGAAACATATAATGTATTAGCCTTGGCACATCAAAATATTGTTCATCTTCCAAACTTGAGATATTCCAGTTTGGCTTCTCACTGAGTTTATAATGTTTCTGAGTGTATGTATCTAAAAACGCATCTTACTAATCTCCTGGAATTGATTTAAAAAAAAAAAGTCCCTGTAACTTGTCACTATTCCCAGCTTCAGCATGGTCTGTCACGTGTGAGATTGATGGGCATTGTGCTCTATCTCAGTCTTAGAGGGCCCTCAATACAAAATCTGAACCAGATACGTTTTTTGGGAGAGAGGCCTCTGATACTTGTGCAAATTAATAATGAGGTTAAAATGGAGTTGGAGCCATAGCTGAGAAAGCCGTACTCCTTGCTTTTTCATGCAAGCCTTTCTCAGGCCTCACCGGACCACCTTTTCTCATGGCGCCAGTGTGGCAACGGCCAGGGGTAAAGAATTTCACCAAGTGAACAACGGTATCTAGTAAATTTGTGTTCCGAGCTCTCCTGAAAGGTTTGTTCCAATGCAGTCGTTAACATTCCTGGAGCCTGTGTCTGCCAAGTGCTTGTACTCAGTTCACAGGCTTCCAATTTAGCATGACAAAGTTGCTGCCATTTGCAAATGGGAAGCCTGGAGCCCCAAATGGAGCCTCACAGTGAACTGCGCCCGGGATGAGATCCTAGAGATACAGTATAAAGGATTATCTAGGATCATGTGGATGGTTCGTGGTTGCCTTTGTCTGGCGGCTGGGTTAGATCATTCTTGGCAAGTTGGGTGAATTAGTATCCTATTCCTGAGACCCATTTCATTACCTAGTTTGGAACTCTTCCACGCCCTGAAAACTTCCATTGAAACTTTCATCAATGGTATTTGCATAGACAAAATGGAATCAAACTATTGACATCTTCTTTAAGAAAAACAAAAAGCAAATGTATGTGACTGGTTTGTCACAAAAGATAATTTATCCAAAGGCACCTGTCTTCTCTAAGGACTCAGCGTGAAAGGGCTTTTAGGGGGAGTCTGGTGAATTTTTTGTCTTTAAAATAAAGCTGTTTTTGAGATTGGAGAGAAGCTTAGTTTTTGAAATGGCACAATGAATAACAAAGGTCTCTTTTCACCCCCCAAAAAAGAGGCCCTAAAAAGGACATTTGTTAGACTCTTGAGGAAGAATCGTGCTGTTACTATAAAAGTCTAGATAGAAGAAAGAGGGGCTTGGAGGAAGAGGAAGAGCAGGTACCAGGGAGACATGCTGGCTCTGAAAGCAGCCTGCTTCACATAGGTGCTCCCAACAAGCCGCTGCTCCAAACTCAGAGATGCTTTTAGTGACTAGGACAGCTAGCCAGTAAGGGTCACCAGAGAGCGTCCTGACACTGAAGGACCCATCAGTCCCATACTGTCTCACCCCACCCCCAGTAGTCCATCAGTATCTGCTGGCAGACAAGTGCCCGGTATGGCCTCCTGATGCAGGTCACGTGCTTCAGATTTCTGGGTTTTCAACATAGATGGGGTCTGTTATTGATGTGGAAGTTGGCAAGTCCAAGCTTCACATACTGTGTTGCCTAGTGGGGATGGTTCATGCTGTGGATGAGAAGACTCTTCAGATAGTAAATGATGAGCAAACAGGATTGGTTAGGAACTACGAGAGAGAGCAGTGGGTAGGCCATGCCTGTCTATGGGCCACCTCATTGCTATCCAAAATGAGGCTTTCCTTAAGGCTCCCTTCATAAGAAAAATACCAAGTTACTGGTCTCCTTCTTTAAAAAATAAAAATTAGGTGCCAGAAACAGGAAAAGTTACAGTGTCCACAACTCCACAGTTATCAAATCTGGTTATCTCCTTCCTGGGTCAAAGTTCAAGCACTCTGTTTCCTATCTACAGTCCTCATGATATTTGAAAAGGCTATAAAGCAAAGCAGTTATATGATTATTTTTAAAGAACTGAGAAGCAGAATGAAGACTCAGAAGCTTGAGTGTAGCAGTAACAGAGCACCTGAAGTCAAGCTGGAATATTCTCTCCTAATTATTGGTGAGGATTAATTAACTACAAAGTTACAAGCCTTGAAAGAATTTCATGATTATTTTTCTTTGATTTTTTTTTGACAAAAAAAAAAAGGCCCACCCCATCATTTTCTATTTTAGCAGTTTCCACAACTTAAACATTAAATTCTTATTGTTTGATTTCTGTTATATTAGGAGTGTGTGTTTTGCAATTCTAATCTTCACGCTTTCCTTTCTTATCACTGAAGTGGGCCTTTTGAAGCTGGGAAATTTTTCATAGCAATATTGACAGTGTTCACATTTGCATGATGACAGCCAAGGAATGGAGCAGTAATTTTTGAAATTGCAGAAGTATTTAGAACACTGATAAAAGCTGAAATATATTTTTGATGGATTGAAGTTAAGCATACATGATTTTTTCCTGCTGTCAAAAGGCTCTGAATTTAGTGAATATTTGCCTGCTGCGAGAATGCAAGATTAACATCACAACCATCACCCGGGCACCCAAACCCTGCAATTTAATAGCTTTTTAGGTTCTTTCCTTTTTCTAAACAGCAATTAATCTCATTTTAGTACAATTTTCTCGTTTCTGAAGTCGCTCATTGAATCGCTGTTTTGTTCATATTTGGCTTCAGCCTCTCTGCATAGTCATTAAAGTCCCAATTAATGTCGCCTTTAGCTGAAGAGTGCTCATTTTTATTGAGAAAATGACAGTTGCTGCCATGAGTAGTGCAGTGTAATATACATTAATTGCCCTGTAACACTGGTAATTACGAGTTTTTCAAGCCTCTCAGTAAACTGTCATGCCTAGACAAGACTGTGCTAAAATAGATTACTCATTAGGGAGACCTGGCCTATTTTCTGGTGGGTTCTTAGTGTTGGTTTAAAAAAAAAAATCTTGAGCTTGAACAAATAGTTGCCAGGAGCAATTTCCTCCAACAATATTCTTGTGCTTGGTTTTCCAACCATCACTTAAGATTGTGGTCAGAAAAGAGACGGGGTGCAGCAGATGCTGCAGATAGTGAGTCGTGAGCATCTATTTCCGTGGATCACAAGAGCAGATCTAATGGTGCTCCATTTGGGGTTGAACAGCCTGGAACCAAAGACTGCTTCTAGGGGCTGCTGGGTAAACACAGGTTCATTCCCTGGGAGATGGAAGGCAACCTGTAAGTCATACTTGTCACGTCCGTGTCACTGCTATGCAGATCCCTTTGAACCCTGAAGCAGGTACATAACTCTGACCCCAGAACAGAACCTGTATGCATAGCAGTTGGCTGTAAGTTTGTTTGTTCGTTTGTTTGCCTTTAAAAGATAAAACTCCTTCAATGAGAGCAGCAAAAAGCTTACATATGAATCTGCCAAGTTTTCCATCAATAGTTTCTGGCTAGTAAATTTGGCTGATTTTTTTTTTCCAAATCATGTTCAAATTTTTGTGTGGATATAATTTTTCTACTTCCCATTCCCACCGAGTTTCATAGGTTGGTGTTTTAATACAAAGTGAACATGAAAGCTATTGGTTTCTCAGAACTGAGGAGAGGAACCCTTCCTCAAATCCATGCCTGAAGCAGGTGTTCTAACAATCTGCTCTCGCCCTCTCTCTCTAAATGAATTTTGTCACAGCCTTTCAGATTTCCTTGTGGTGACGAGCTAATGAAAGTAGATAGCACAATTTGTGCTGACCAGGTAGCAAGTGCCAGCTCACAGCTGAGGATAGCTTTAAAAAAATAAATAAATAAAATACAGCATCATATCACTGATTCACCCATTACACAGCATTAATAGTGAGAGACCTTGGTGTGTTTATCTGTTTGTATTGGTGTGCATTTATCGAATTGTTTGTGACAAGACTAATTGGGATAATTGTAGACACTGAAATTACCTGTCAGCTATATGTAACCACACTCCCTTTCTTTCTGACAAATGATGACTACTGAGGGACCCCATAGCATCACTCATGATGGCTTTTCGAGTGGTAATAAGGACAATAGGGGCCCTGGCTAATTTGACATGGACAGCCTTCACAACAAGAAGCCAGCTAAATGACTTGTCAGGAGGGGAGAGAAGTCAGAAAAGTAATGGAGTCCCCCATGGCGCTCTGACAGGGAGATGAGGCAATTTCAACGGGAAGTGAAAAGGCTTCAGTTTGTCAAGTATTTAGAACAATCAGAGAACAGCTAGAGGCTGGAACCTGACAAGGGTTTTGTGAACCATGCTAGTGGTTTCACATAGGGCAGTTACTTCATGATGGCTGTGTGGCACTCAGGTTCTGTACTCGCTGCACACTTCACATCTACCAACCAGAGTTTAGTCACCTTGAATTTGGGCTGTTTTACAAGGGGCACTGGTGGTTAAGGTGACAGAGCCCTACTGTGGAGTCACAGTCACTAGCGCAGTGAAGAGTAAGGAAAAATCTGGCCATAGAGTGTGATGGCTGCAGCCCACACACCAAGATGGTGTTAACTCTTCTCAATGTTTGTTTTATTATTTTGTGTTTTAGGGATAGGCTCTCACTGTGTAGCCCAGGTTGGCCATAAACTTACTATCCTTCTACATACTAGGTGCTGGGATTATGGGTGTGCACCATCATGCCCAGCTCGGTGTTAACTCTCAACTGAGATCTTACACAGACTTAGTTGAGCCCTCCCAAGATCCAGTTGCCCCCCAGCATGCTCCTTTCTCATTTGCTGTTGGTCAGATAGAAAGTACAACACTGTTGTTTACAGTTTGAGACTTCTAGAAGCAGGTCTTTCCTCTGGTTACATAATAACTCCAAAGCAAACTAGACAACATGTTTTTGGATTAAAACTATCTCCTTCTCCCACACCCTCCACCCCCAAAGCTTTAAACATTTTACGGTGTTATATTTAATATGTAGCTAACAGGTTAGGCAGTACATGAATACATCAGCAGTTACCCTGTCTTCAGTTCTGGTTTATATCATGAGGGTCAATCTGTGTGCCTTGTAGAAGAGCAAGCTTAAGTATCTCTCCTTGGTAAGGCACTTCTCTGGGTAGGACCTCTGTCTGCCTCAGTTCCTTCCTTCACATAATGAAGTAAGACAAGTAGAGGAAAGGTATACAAAATCTGGGTAGACCTCAATATGAACACATGTTAATATGAGTTCATACAACACAGTATATGTGATATTCTCACAGCGGTATTCCTCCATCGCTTCCTCTATGCCCTTGTAAATCCAACAATACCATTTACATGAGTGATGTATCATTTTTGTGTTCAGCTGAATTTTTTCTGAAGACTTTAAAGCATTTAAACTGTATAAACTTGAGGCTGGAGAGATGGCTCAATGGTTAAGAGTGCTGACTGCTCTTCCAGAGGACCCGAGTTCAGTTCCAATCCCTAACATCATACAGCTCACAACGGCCTGTAACTCCAGCTCCAGAGGATCCAACACCCACACCTGACCTCTGCTGGCACCTGTATACACATGGCATATTCACACAGATACACGTGCACACCTACACATTTGTTAATTTAAACTACAGACTTGGTGCTTTGTGAAGAGGGAAGTGTGTGTTCAGTGTACTTCAGAATTACAATTATTGTGTAATTACAATTACAAATATTGTGTATATATATCAATATATCGTTGAAAATTTCTCAATATACTTTAAAACATATAATTTCATGGTTATTTTAAGACCTACCTAAGTGGGTCGCCTAGTTCAGAAAGGTTAGAAACCTAGTCCAAGGCAGTCCTCCTGAAATGTTTTTTGGTTTTGCTTTGATTTTGAGGTGAGAGAAGAGGCAGTCACAGGTTGTTCCTTCACCCAGGAGAAGCAATTGTCCACACACCCAGTCCCCTTGAATAGGGCTGGCCTGCTGTGGGGGGG
>CABHPH010147077.1:0-44146 GCA_902168325.1 Peromyscus nudipes | reverse complement strand
TTCCTGATATCCACACATACCATGGCATGCTTGCTACCACACCACACATACACTCATTATGCACACACACACATATACATGCTGTGGGATGTTCCGTATGTCAAATGTGTTGCTCTGATTGGTTAATAAATAAAACACTGATTGGCCAGTAGCCAGGCAGGAAGTATAGGCAGGACAAGGAGAGAGGAGAATTCTGGGAAGTGGAAGGCTGAGTCAGGGAGACACTGCCAGCAGCCGCCATGGAAAGCGAGATGTAAGGTACCGGTAAGCCACGAGCCATGTGGCAACTTATAGATTAATAGAAATGGGTTAATTTAAGATATAAGAACTAGATAACAAGAAGCCTGCTTTGGCATACAGTTTGTAAGCAATATAAGTCTCTGTGTGTTTACTTGGTTGGGTCTGAACGGCTGTGGGACAGGCAGGTGAGAGAGATTTTTCCTGACCGTGGGCCAGGCAAGACAGGAAAACTCTAGCAACATTTACACATATGTCATAAATATACAAATTAAAAATAAAACAAACATAATTGCAACATTATCTTTTAATACGTTTAAAGTCAATTCCATATATATCATATTTTTGGTTGGAAATGAATTATACATTAAAATGCATGTTGATTACCATGTGGTACAACACCAATAATGTTTTTAAGTGCTTTCTGACACCAATTTTGTATAACTTGTATTTAAAATAATCAACTGGTTCATTTATATAAGTTTTAAATTTTGTTTTTTATATAGAAAGATGAGCAATAGAGTCCAGCATCCTGTTTGTAAGGCCTCCTTCCCAAACAAGAGGTTAAGGCAGTGCATTACCATCCCTTGGCAAAAACATGTAAATGGTGTACAATGTCATTGTATTTTCTCTTTCAGCATTTCTGGTGGGAGTGTCAGTAAGATTATTCTGTGTAAGAACTCTGATCGGATGCCTGACAATTTCGAGATGTATGAAAAATCACTGTTAGTGCATTTGCGTATCATAACTATGCCTTCCATTCAGCTGTTATATTTCACTGCCCACATTTCCTGTGTTTCCTAACTTTACCCAGTGGTCAGTTATGATTATGAGTATGGATTAATCACCATATGGTTAATAATAAAGCTAAAGGAGAAAGCTTCCAAGCAACTGAGTCATTAATATAACCATGTGAGTTCCACCCATGTGTACAATACAAAGAAGCTAGAGAGCTTTCTAATCAAAATACAGAAAAGGATTTGGATAATTTGGGGTTTTGTTACACACATAGACTCTCGTAATATAATCTCTGCAGATGATCTGTATAGTGATTTATTAACAACCCCTGGGAGCACTGCCCTGAAGCACCACATCAAGCTCCAATGCCCTGGATCTTCTCCCCTTTTTTCTGTGAAGTCCACTTTGCATCTTAAAACCAGCCACATTAACATTCTTCAGGCTCCTGGAGCTGGGGTGTGGCTGAGTCCAGCGCTTGTGCAAGACCCCACACTCCATCTTCAACACCACACAAGAAGAGAGATACTTAAAACCCGATTCTGCTCATGTCCTTTTCTCCTACCAGAAGCTTTGCTATCTTGTTCATTCACTGTAAATGTGTACAAGAGCTTAACTCAAATACTTGACTTTTTTGGTTTTGGGTTTTTGATTTTCTTAGGAGCATCACATCTTAAAGACAAACGTTCCAGTCTGCTAGCAAAACAATGAACTGTACAAACCACATGCATTTTCAGTACTAGTGACGAAAAAGAATAAAACTGCAAAAAAACATTACAATCACTTAGTACATTTTAATACAGCACTGTCAATATTCAACAGAAAAGCAGACAATTTAATGTGTAGTCAAATGCCTGTAATCCCAGCACTTGGGTGGCTAAAACAGGAGGATCACTAGTTGAAGTCAGTCTTGGCTACATAAGACCACCCTGTCTCAAAAAAAAAAGTACAAAGTGGGGCAAGGAGAGAGGGGGTAAGGAGAGGGGCAGGAAGGGAAAGAGGTTGGAAGGGAGGTGGGGGAAGGGAGAGAAGGAGGAAGGATGGAATAGGGAAGGAAATGGAGAAAGTAAGGATATGGAGGATTTAATGCCATAATTTAAAAAGCTCACCTAAGTGCCCCTCTTCTTCCCCAAGGCAGGCCATGAAAAGTATCAGTCCTCTTCCCACAGAGTAAAGCTAAATAAAAACATATTCTAAACTTTCTCACTTTTCTATCTTGAATGTGACCATCAAGAAGCTGTCTGACCTGCCATATCTCACAGAAAATTACAAGACTTCCATATCAGAAAGCAGAGGACTGCATTGAGCTCTCAGAAAAATCAGGGAAGATCCTGTTAACCTCCTCAGACTATTAGTATTAGACCAGACATGCCTATCCAATCCCATGTCTACACAATGCCCCATGGCTCAGCCATGGTTATACAACAAAGTCACAATAAAAAAATGCCAAAGACAGTTTTCAGAGAGCTTTGGTTTAGCTGAACACACAGAGACTCATGGGAAGGCAAAGAGTGACTTGTCCACATGCTGGGAGCATCATACTGCCCAATTCCTCAAAAGATCCTGTACTCAGATCCCATCCAGATCTGGTCTTTTATAGATGATTTGGTCAATTTACATATAACTTTGAGATCTGTGAACAAAAACAATCAAACCTGAAGAGCGGGGGCTTTGAAAACCCCAATTTGTAGTCACTCAGTCCTAAGATCCATAGATCTAGACTTCTTATTGGTATGAAGTAAAGCAGTCCTCCAGTCAAACCCCTCAACTTGTCCAGTGTGACTACTTGTCTACAGACAGATGGGGTCAGAGCTGATCTTGAGTGTCTGCTAAAGAATTCACTGCTTGTTAGTGGGGAGAATTAGCCATATGTTTTTGGATCACAGGCATGATTGCTCTGGTTTCAGCATGTGGTAAGAGAAACTGGGTCCATTTTTCCTTAATATCTTTGAACTATTCTTAAACTATATGATAAATTTTGAAAGAACATTGAAATCATATTAAACATTTTATGATTATAATAAACAAACAAAAATAAATAAAACTTAGCAGAAAAACTCTAAGTTCTTAGAAATTACAATCTTGTGGAAATAAACCCATGTATCAAAGAATAAATTAAAGAAATTGAAAAAAATTACAGTAGCTTGTAAGACTGCAGATATTGCTTCATAAGTCTACTCACTTCCCTGGATTACTCAGAATAGCATAACTTTTCCTTTCCTTCTGTCTTTTTTCCAAGCATAATTCCTCTGGTATGTTGGGCTTCCCTAATCTTTCTCTGCAGCTCCCCTCCCTACCATGTGGCTCCTTAACCTCCATAGCTGCTTAACTCAAAAGGCATCTTTTCCTACCAGGCTTCTTTTCTTCATTCTTCCCCAGGCAACTGCTGAGAGTTATAGCTGGCCTGCTCTGGAGTTTTCCTTTTAAACTCTAATAAGCCTATTCTCAAGCTTCCATTTAAGAGAGAGAGAGAGACATTAAATCTATATTGTTAAAATAAAAATTGAAAATATTATAAAATCTTGAGGAATTGCACTACTGCTTATTAAAAAGTAAATGTGTAAAACTGAAATAAATATATGAGACAGGAAGAAGAAACTAATACCCACCTTAAGAAAATAGAAGAAAAACAGCAAGTTTACATACAAAGAAAATAGGAGGGAAACAGAGCAAAATGAAAAGAAAAAGAAATGGGAAGCATAAAGCAGAGCATACTAGAATTAAAATGTTATTTTTGAGAGAATTAATAAAAATATATACTTATTGATTATTAAAATATACTCTTTAAGAGTGAAAAGCCCAGGTGCAGAAAGAACAAAGCAAAGCTCTTCTTCATACATATACCAGACAAAGATTTTGTACACAAATGTCTAAAAATATAATCCCTCAGGCCATTGAGAAGCAGACCAAATGCCCAACATAAAAATGTTGATACAAAATGCTAACAGGAATAGTAAAGGGGGGAAGGATATGGAAAGACAATAGGCATTTCTCCTTAAGAAGAAGCAAATCCAAAGTACAACTGGATACTCATCTATACCCATCCAATTAACTAACATGAAAATGCTAAAGCATACTAGTCGCCATAGTGGCTAACTTTTGGGAATGGCTGGCTAGTGGCTGAGAGGTGGGAAGAAGGAATCTTCTGATGTGAGATAATGTTCTCTTTTGTGCTACAGAAGCAGTCACGGGAGCGTGAGGGCCACTTGGTGCAAACGCTTCTCCATGCATGTTACGCTTTAGGTGAAAACAGGACAGACAAGACAAGCGTGAAAGAGCCGAACAAGCCAAGACTAAGCCATAAGTGGCTGAGAGACTAGACAGAAGAAGTCCTTCTCCGTTGTGCTCATGCTGTCTGCTGAGGAGAAAGAGAGGTCCTGTCAGCTACGGCATTCTATAACGCACAAGTTAAAACATCTTGTCAACTGTTCAGAAATACGACTGTTCTTGGGCCTACAACAGGCGCTCCAGAGTCTTCTCAAAAAGCCCAGTGACTTGATTTCATTTAACTTTGCAAGATGGTTCTTGCTTCATTTGTTAGGAGCCGTGATTGGAATTATATCAAAGAGCAATGGAATCCAGCCGTGTACGAATCATAGGCAAGTTGCTCATTCCCTCCTGTGCCTCCTGCACTTGCTCTGTACATCTGAAATACCATTTACTCCCTTGATCTGCAACCCCCTACATCACCCACACTGTCACTCACGTGACTCATGAACATGACTCATGAACACTCACAGGATCCATAAACAGTTTTGTGAGTGACTGACCGGACAAATGAATAACTGAAACAGTTGGTATCTAAAATGGTGAAGAGGAAATAAACAAGAAAGTTACAACACTTCACAACAGGGTCAAAGGCAGTATCTGACATGCAGTTTTCAACCTAGGACAGGCATTATTGATAAGGACAGTATGAATGACTGACAGTGACGATAAACTAATTTAGAGATTAAACATCATATTTTCATCTTCCTGCAGAAGCCAGCAACAGAACTCTACAGCCCATTTCAATATTTCCCAACCTTTTAAAAAGCTATTCTACCCTAAAAATAGCTATCTGACAAGTCCAGATCAAACACAAGATACTATCCTTAAGTTAGACGCAATTAAGAAAGAAACCACTAGTCCAAGACCTTATTGCTTGAGCTGACTTCAGATTTGTTCCGAAAACCCTTTCTTCCGTTCAATCTTTCATTGGCATGCTTTCCTCTCGCCCACATTTTAGCCAAGCCATTGGCTCAGTTGGCAGGTGACAGAGTGTTCTTGCAGCTGAAATTACATTTGTCACTTTACTATCAATGTATGCTGTCTCTGAGGATTGCTGCAGTCTTGTCTCTAAGTGAAACTATCTGTCTTGCATTTCCCTCCTGAGTGAGATTTATGAGAGAGAGCTCTGCAACTGCTCATCTCCCTCTAATTCAGTCATCATTCTGACACCAGAATGTCTCTGAAATTTTCCCCTCTCCCACAGAGGAAAAAGGAAGCTTGCTTCTTTCTTTGCTGTCCTGACTTTTGTTTATAAATCAAGCAGCCTGAGATGGTACAAGCGGTTTAGGAAGTATTCAGGTCCACACAGGTAAATATCTTCCAAATTGTATTAGTGGGGTTCTCTAGAGGAACAAAACTTATAAAGTGAATAAACATATAGGGGATTTATTAGAATGGCTTACAGACTGTGGTCCAGCTAGTCCAACTATGGCTGTCTGCCAATGGAAGGTCCAAGAATCCAGTAGTTATTCAGTCCACAAGGCTGGGACTCTCCACTGGCCTTCAGTATACTCCAGAGTCCTGAATAAGTGGTCTCTAATGCCAGTGAAGGAACAGACTTGCTCGTGAGAATGAGAGCAAGCAGGAAAAAGAGCAAGCTTCCTTTTTCCATGTCCTTTATACAGGCCGCCAGCAGAAGTTGTGGCCCAGATTAGAAGTCAGTCTTCCCACTTCTAATGATTTAATTAAGAAAAATCCCTCACAAGTCACTTGGGTTTAGGTTAATGCAGTCAAGTTGCAACTCTGAGTAACCACCATACCAAGCTTAGTTGGATTCATCCGGAACACCTTGCTCATAGCTGATTCACAATCACACTATCTCTTTTTTTTTTCACTTTTAAAGGATCAATTTATTCTATCCACTGCAAATTTTCTTTTTTTTTTTTAATTTAATTTTACATATCGGCCACAGATTCCCCTGGAACTAGAAAATATCATCCTGAGTGAGGTAACCCAGACTCAGAAAGACAAACATGGTATGTACTCACTCATAAGTGGATACTAGATGTAAAGCAATCACACTATCGCTTAGCTTTCAAGTTTTACTTAGGCAATTGACTAAACTCTCAATGCTCTTCAAAATAATGTATATGATCAGAATGACTCTATCCACATGTGAAATATCAAATAATAGGCCCAGTTTTTAAAAAGAAGTTGCTAAAAGATACACATGCCCAAAACAGAATAATATGTTTAGTTCAATGTCTTGGTAACCATAAGTATCAAGAAACTTTCATCTAATTATTTGGCTGGAAAGGAGCAATTCAAATACAAAATCACTGTGTGGAAGACCCATGTATGTTGACTATGGTCATGCAGTTTTGATTTTTCGTTTTGTTTTCTGTTTGTTTGTTTGTTTTGTTTGTTTCAAGCAATGGTGTAAAGACCCCTCTTTCCTTTTTCCTTATTTCCAGATGTAGGCATGGTGACTTGAAGATAGACAGAAGTACCTATAAAAATGCAAATAAAAAATGAACACCCTCCTGCAGTCTAACTGCTACATCCACTACTAATACTTAATTCAGCACTTTGCTGGCTATGCTTTCCAGTGTGTCTCAGTTTTTAGTATTTTTTTCATCTTAAAAATACTAACTATGTCCAGTGAGGCTGACATCAACTTGCAACTACTCTATACTTTTCAAAAAATGAAAAATATTTTTTCGAGTTCTAAAATTCCACAATCTTTGGAACTCTCTAAATGGTGAATAACTAGCCCATAGAGGCAGATTGAATCCAGCTTCGTTTAATATTTCCACCCAGGTGCGGAGTCTTACACTCAACAATATTTCTATTAGGGTCCACCTCTACACCAGAGAACCCTTGGTCCCTCTAGTGAGCTCCCAAATCCATTGCTTCCTCATTTTAATACACAACTAGAATCCAGTTGTCCAAACAAAAACTTAGGAACTCTTTTTGCTTCCTCTTTTCTACTCCCTTTCTATATCCAACACATCTCAGATCTAATGCAGGGAAATAAACGCTTGTGTGTCTGCAAATATAAACCATTTTCTTCAATCCAGATGCCTTTTAAAATAAGGCGGTGCTGTAGTCTGTATCGCCTGATTATTCCTGTATCTGTATCCCAACTGGTCCAAGCCAGACCTAACATGTAGCACTAAAGAGCAGCCTCTTTTTACGTAGGCCTTGAAACAAACCCTTATTCTTTAAGTGAAAGTGAGAGAGAGAGAGATCACTTTCTTGTAGAATGAGGAATACTAAAAATACTATTATATGTTTCTTGTTAAGTGGATACATATAATTCACCCAGTCTTCTGTGTGTTTTATCTTATTTTATGGGAATTTGATATTGTTCATCCAGATGATGAATAAAAAAAATTTTTTTGTACATATGCATCAAGTATACAGGGACTTGCGGTCTGACAAGCCCCATCAGATCATCATATATGTTAAAAAATGCTTGATGGGCCAGTCCTTGGAGAAAAGTCCTGAGGCTGTATCTCTACAAAGCTAAGGAGCACAGATTTCTGTTTTCTATGGTATTCCCAATGAGCTCACATAATTCTAGAGCAGCTGTTACAAAAGGAAGCTGTGTAATTCACATCTGGAGTACCACAGTGAAAATCCCTCCCTGCATTAAAAGTAGTCAGGCACAGGAGACAACAAAGCCCTGTGAATTATTCATAATTATAATTCTGTATCATATGTAACCACCAGGCAAGCCAAAGATGCTCTCGGTTTCTGTTATGAATGATGTAGACATCACATGCCTATTTATAAAATTCCAAAGCAGCTCTTACATGCATGAAGAGTTCCATAGTTCACTTCTGTAAAAATTCTTCGAAATACTGGCTGTTCCAAACATTGAAAGGCACAGATGATAAAAAAAAACATTTTAATAATTCTCATGCAAAATGACAACAGAGATTACCTCTCTCAACGCCAATAGGTTTTCTTGTTCATTACCTCTCGGCTCCAAATGAAACTTCCCAAAAGAAAAGATGCATCCTGAATCCTACTTCCTAACAAACAGTTAGCTCTTCATCATACCTGAAGAACCAAATGGATAACATCCAAAATACAAACTCCATTTGTGAAAAGAGAGAGGGAATCAAAATTTCTAAAACATGCTGACACGGACAGGGCCGTCTGGAACACGAGAGACTACATGTAAAAACTTGAGAACGTGAGTTAAAGATGAGAAACCTGGAACCACAAAAGGCATTATCCTGGGGAACTTGAACACTGAAGAATATTTAAATAAAAAGGGTTCCTGAGTTTAAAAAATACATATATCCAGTCATAGAACTTGTGAAACCACATGGCTTATATTTGAGGGCTTGTTTAAAGTTCTTTTTTTTTCTTTTTTTTAATTAAGAAAAATTTTTTAATTCATTTTACATACCAGTGAAAGATCCCCCTCTTCCCTTCTCCTGCCCCTCCAGCCTTCCCCTCCCAAACTACCCCCCATTCCCTCTTACATGAAAATAAAGCCTCCCATGGGGAGGTACATTTAAAAGAGGCAGGTCCAAGCCCCTCCCCCTGCTTCAAGGCTGTGTGAGGTATCCCATCATAGGTAGTGGGCTCCAAACACCAAATGGGACCTCCTGTTTAAGGTTCTTAACACAGTTCAAATGTATGTGCAAAGACAGACCGATCTCAACTTTATGGTCTGACAGTTGTGCCACTTCACTGTGGTATAAAAGTGATACTTTGTCACAGAAACCATACTTTGTCTCTGCTTGCTTGCTGGTCTGTAACAAGATCTCCTCTATCACAAACTGGCCTCAAACTCACTACAGAGCCAAGGATGACCTTTTACTTCTGATGCTCCTGCCTTCCAAATGCTGCTACTGCAGGTAATTTATGCAGTGCTGCGGATTGGTCCCAGGGATTCATGCAAACTGAGTAAGAATGGAGCTATACTCTAAGCCCTAGAAATCATACTTTCAGTTGTGGATTTTGCTCTTTTCCTGGACTACCGATATGTGATCTGACGCTCTTAAGCAATCCTAAGCATCAGTAGAGAATTGTTGTTCCCAGTCAGCCATATGACGAGTGGATGGTGTCTACACTCTACACTGTGCTGTGTTGCTGAGCAAGGGTATTCCAAAAATTAGGTAGATTCTTATGATGCATTGTGGTAATCCTATTGTTAAGTCGTGGCATATCTACCTATAAATTTTAACATTCCCAAAGAGTCATTTCTGAGTTCTCAGAGTTGCCTGGTGTCCATGCAATTATTGTGGGAGAAGACGTCATTTCCCTTTGTGTACGGGAGGAAGGACTTATCGATGAAGAAGGAACACATTGGTCTGTTTTTACTAGATATATTGTTTTCTTGAAGTTAGAAATTACTCACCTACAAGGAAGCTTAAATGATGGCTCTGCACTGAAGTTGAGGCTGACAGATTGCTTGTGAAAGAGAAAACCAGTATTGCAACTGGGCCCCCTCTTAGCTTCTTTAAACTCTGAGCCTAATCATATTGGATGGTGGAGTGAGGGAACTAAACAAAATAAATGAGAATACAAACAACAGATGGTCTATCTTCTATGTCCTTCAGAATTTATACCCATTTTCAACCAAGTAAAACCCAATATTTTACAACATTAACCCTCCAATTGTCTCCCCATTTTGAAGCTGTTCTGGTCTTTCAATGAGATTAATTTCCATCACAATCAGACTATAGTTGGCATCCAGTTTGTGCTTAGCAGCATTGTCTGCTTTGTGTAGCCTAAAGCTCATCCACTCTGATCCTTTAAAGACGCTTGAAGAAACAGAAATGTGCCTCATGTCAATAGCATAAGCTGCCGGAGCCATGCATCTGTAAACAGCATGAAAAACAGGATCAATCCTATTTTTCAGAACTCAATAATGCATACACATCTGGCCTTTTGCTTAAGCCTCAGAAATGAAGGCAAACATACTCAGGAAGAAAGAATAGAAAGGCACTGGGTCACGGGCTCACGCTTAACTATATATGTGCTCTGTAGAGTGTTCCACCCCAAACTCAGCTGATCCCGGGCCACCTCAACTTCCAAGCTTTCTGTGTGCCCTCTCCCCACCCACTCATCCTTAGAACTGAATCTACCTTCCTTGAAAGGCATTGTTTTCATTTGACTAAGTGTCTACATACTGATTTTAGCACTTCCTCCACAGCGAGTTTCCATTTCCAAAACAGAGATGCATCTGAAGCTTTCTTTAAAGATCTTGGTACAATTTTTTTAAAATCTATGTTTTTAATTTAAAGAGCAATCATATCAAGGTCATTGATGTGTCTGTCATGAAAAAAAATTAAAATAATAGTGAATGAGACAAGGAGAATGAAGTTTCTTTTGTTTTCCAATCTGAAGCACACTGCTTCTAATCTCCTTGCCACTATCTCCACATGTGGTCATGTGCTAATGTCCCAATACAGAAGATGGAGCTCCAGCCATCGCACACACATTGTAAATAAGCATCAAGAAGGAAATAAAAAGAAATTTTCTCTCTGTGTTTTCTCTCTATGTGATCCCATATGAAAAGAAGGTTGGAAAATATTTAACAGCAATATACCAGCCAAAAACCAGAGCTCATTTGCCTAAAAGGGAGTCATTGGCAGGCATGAAATTCTTGCTACCACATGCTTCTTACACTACTTTGTATAAATGACCACATTTTGTACAATCAACTTCAACCATCATCAGAGATGGCAGGTACATTTCTCTGTGCTAACTCTGTTAGATGCATAGTTTTACTTAATCTTCCCATGAACACCAAAAATCTTTGTTAGCGCTATTATCACTCTTGTTTTACAAACTTAAGAAAAAAAAGAAGGCATAGAGAAGTGAAGTAAGTTTTCAAAGGTCATGCAGCTTTTAAGTGACAACATAAAACACAAGCCTTAATGTAAACGGAGGCTTTTCTGTGTCTCCTCCCCCCCCCATAAGACTCTTAATCTCAGAGTGGTGGGTTTGAGCCCCATGTTGGGCACCATTTGTAAATGGATGCTTTTCTGTGTCCTGCCCTGTCCTGTGGCCACTTGTACATAATCATTCAGCAGCTTAATATTACTTATAAATGCTTGGCCAATGGCTCAGGCTTATTACTAGCTAGCTCTTACATTTAAATTAACCCATTTCTAATAATCTAGGTATTGCCATGTGGCCATGGTGTTACTGGTCTGCTGGCATGTTACTCCTTGGGCAACTGGATGGCATCTCCCAGACTCCGCCCTTCTTCCCCTGTATCTCTGCTTGGATTTCTTGCCTGGCTCTATGCTGCCTTGCCATAGGCCAAAGAAGTTTTATTTATTAACCACTGGGAGCAGCACATATTCACAGTGTACAGAAACATGTCCCACATTACCTTAGTGTCTCACAGAAATGTGCTACACATACCTCAGTGATGCTCAAGTCATCTGAGACTGACATTGCTGGCCAACATCCTATAGGATGCCCAAAGTAATGAATATTAATCTATTATATCAGCCAGTAATTATGACACTGCTTAATGAGCATATTACCCTGATATGTGCCCAACAGTGATGATGGAGAACAAATGTGGTTTATGTATCAAAATAGAATGAAACTTATAATAAAATTAACACTAAAAGTCACTGATCATTATGGTGCTGCATAAAAGCATTTCTCAGAGGCTGCCTTTTTCTTCCTTACAAAACAGTGAGGAGGCATTTAGATCACTGGGAAAGAGTTTTAGGGTCCCTCTAAGTTTCAACACTGCGGTGTTTTATTAGAGACCTTACACTCAGGTAAATCACTACCAAGTTTTCTTTTTCTGCCACCTCGACAGTCTGTGCATAGCAGACATGGTAAAATCACTGCCTCACACGCCACTGAACAGATGCCCTCTAGCACAGTTAACACTTAGCTTACTTCTACTATTCCCCTTTTCTCAATGGCTTGATATATATTAAGCACAAATGAAATAGCACTGCTAAACTACCTTCTTCATACCATTCCACACCTTTGTTAAACATCTGTCATCTGCTTCTGTTATCTGCATTACCAGAGACTTTCCTGATTATCCTGCTGACATTTGAATAGCTCAGTTTAATTAACATTCAAGAAAGCCACCGATGAACCAGACACTGCTCCTCCTTGGAGATGTAGAGAATGAGAGAATGTGCTCCCTGATATCAAGGAGCTTGGAGTGTGGAGATGGGCACAGAGAGAGCTATGGAACATAAACTGGTGCACACTGAGTACACAACAAGAGGCATTCAACTCAGCATGGCATCAAGCAAGTGCCTGGAAGAGTTCCCTACCTACACTCATGGACATGTAAAGATGTGCTCCCACCTTTTCTCCACTACTCTTCATTAATTCCACCCTCTTCCTTCTTAAGCTAAGGAATCCTTGACAAGAACAAGAAACCAACAAAAGAATCAGCTGCCAAGACAGAAATTCTGGCACATAAGTCTATGTATTTATAAAAGGAGAAATCTCAGCAAATGTATTGCCATAGAGGCATGCAGATAAGAAATCGATACCTTTAAAACCAGATCTGGAATCTGTTTTTCCAGTGTGGAAACAGGTCTATAGAAGCAGAGTCAAATGAGAAGAATGTGACTGGATGAGATGGTGCATACCTGTGATCCCAGTACTGGGGAGGTGGGAGCAAAAAATATATAATAATAATAAAGAGCTTGAGGCCAGCCTGATCTACATGACAAGACCTTGACTCAATGCTCAACCACTCATTCACCTCCAAAGGGAAGAGAGTCTGACTGGATCTGATTGGGATCAATCATGGGAAAAATAAATGGTTCTATGCTGCCTTGCCATAGGCCAAAGCAGTTTTACTTATTAACCACTGGGAGCAACACATATTCACAGTGTACAGAAATGCATCGCACATCACCTTAGTGTCTTACAGAGATGTGCTACACATACCTCAGTGATGCTCAAGTCATCTGAGACTGACATTACTGACCAACAACCTACAGGATGCCCAAAGTAATGAATATTAATCTATTATATCAGCCAGTAATTATGACACTGCTTAATGAGCATATTACCCTGTTGTGCCCAACAGTAATGATTGAGAACAAATGTGGTTTATGTATCAAAATAGAATGAAACTGGTAATAAAATTAACACTAAGAGTCACTGATCACTTCAGGTCAGGCTTGGGAAAAGGAGCTTCCTGAACTCTAGAGAACCAAAAATGTCCTAAAAAGAACACAAACAAAAGGATTATTTGTTATAGTTGGAATTAAAGCTGAAGACCCACTCAGATTCATGAAGGGTCCCATGTTAGTCTGAACCTGTTCTGCTCAGTCCAGAATGATTAATGCAGATGATCCCAGGTTCTGCTTGATGGCTTAAAGTGTATGTGACTCTAGATAATGCATTTAGTTTGCTGCCATTTAAATGAATGTATCACATTTAAGAAATCACTACTTCATGAACAATAATGTAAAATTTTAGGCCACCAAGATAAAATTCCTAAGTTTCCAGTATATACAGGTTTCATATATATAAAAAGTCTTACCATCTTCTTTTAAAGAATAAAGGCATGAATACATTTCTTATTTTAAAATGTCACATAATTCTGTAGACTCTTATACATAACTAAAATAAATGATAAGAAATAAATTTAAGATGTGCTGTAATGGAAGAGTTTACTCCATGACAAGGCCATGAAAGAAAACTTACTTATTTCACCATTGACATAATGTAACACTGTCAAAGGTCTAAACAGACTCTCAGCAGCAGAAGCAATCTTCAATCAGAGGTCTTAGATAGAATAATAAGCTACAGCAGATGTGATCTTAGAGAGCTCAATGGATTTTAGCTATCTCTCTCCTCAACAATCTTTAATTGGTATGTTTATAACCTCAAGAAGTCAGTGTCAAACTAACAGGAAAATTTGAAAGACACACTCAAGGGTGAGTATTGGTAGAGGGAGGTAGAGGTATTTTCCTTGGATGCAGAGAAATGAGAGGTTTTTAATCATGAGAGTCAATAGTATCCTGTTTTCCTGTGGCTACTACTACAAATTACCACAAATTAGAGAGTTTAACTCAACAGAATTGTGAAGTATGATGGTTCTGGAAGTTGGACATTCAAACAGAACCTCACTGAGCTAAAATAAAAGTGTTGCCAGGTCACGGCTCCATTCTTGGAGAGGTTCTAAGTTGCATCTGTTTTCTTGCCTCTTTTCAGCTTCTAGAGAATGCTAGAACTGCCTGTTACCTCTCCTCCATCTTTAGAGCCATCATAGTGTGTCTCTCATGATGTGACATCCATTCCTGATGTGCCTGTTTGAAGGACCTGTGTGATCAAATTAGGCTCACATCAATAATCCAAGAGTCTTCTCACCTCAACACTCTTATTTCAGGCACACCTGAAAAGGCCCGTTGTCATATAAGGCAGCACTCCAGGTTACAGGGATCAAGATGTGGCCACATGTGAGGAATCACAACTCAATTCTTCTGCCATGAATACTCTTTGCAGCAACACAGGACTGCTTACAGGCCTACAGTCCCTCAAGAAGCCAACTGCTGCAGCAGTGACCCCACTCCTCAATCACACAGTACCACAGTGAAAATGGCTGGTTCCTTTTCCATCAGTGGCTTATTCCTCCTCTGCTGAGTCATTGTGAGGGTGTGCCAGTCATCTTGGCCTGAATTGGCTCTTATACAAAGTAGATTAAACTATACTTCAACAAAGCAGTCTCCAGGAGGAAAATTATAGTAATGCTAAGAAGCAAAGAGAAAGTTATGCCTCTGATTTCAGCTTTATTACATTTTCCATTCTCACTACTGCGTTTTGTAAAAAAGGGTTTTTAATCAGCCTGCATCTACTGGCTTCCTTGCTAACCAAACAGAACTGTTTTTCCCCTGTAAAATCAAGTCTAACAAAATTTCTCCATGAATCTACTCTTCAGGGAAAAGGTATTCCAAAGCCAGAAAAAGAGTGAGTCTCTCAGCCCAAGTAAACGTTTGCAGGAGAAAACCATGGGTCATCTTTTAAGAATAAACTCTAGAAATATTTCAATCAGATACAATGTTAAACAGTGAGTGATACATAGAAATGCCCCGCCTTAAGTGGTAGGTGACCCAAAGCCAGAAGATGAGTTAGGATCTCTGAGAGGAAACTACCCAGAGTGGTCAGGACTTTCTCTTTCAGTGTAGAAAGGACTTGATACCAATTACTTTGTGAATTCGGTTATCTCTCCAACACTCAGTCTTACGCAAATTCAATATTAATCCCAGAAACAAAAACAAATGTAACACTGAGAGTGTTGATTGATCACAACCGTGAAGAAAACAGTACAAGAAACAACATTCCCAGAGCATGCTGGTCTTGACAAGAAGTCACATCCTCTGGAGAAGTTGAGTGTGGTGACCACTGTGGCATCTATAACAACATACCACAGAGCAGAATCCGGGAGCTTGAAAACTTATTTCCTCAACTTTGAGGACTAGAAGTCAAAATTAAGGTATTGGTAGGTTTTCCCTAACCTCCCTGCTTCATTTTGTTTCTGGAGTTCTGGGACAAAAAGCATCAGCTCCTGGAATCCCAAATGGGGAGGCTTAGACAACCATCTCAATATGCCAAATAAAGATGGTGAAAAGCAGAGAAAGAAGGTTTGAGCAATGTATACATTGTGAAGAAAGGGTTCCAGTGAACTACCCCATCCACCACAGTCTATGTTTAAGGCACAGACATTAGCTTTAGATTTAAATAAGGTGGAGCTGGGACAGGACAAGAGGCATGCATAAGTAGTCTTGGTCAAAGTGTGAAATGCCAACTGTTATCTCTGCTCTGATTCTGCAAGGCAGCTCAGAAAAGTCCTTACTGAGGAGAGCAGCTTCGTTCCCATCAGACAGCACTCCTGCCCAACAGTGCAGCCCTGCCAGCATAGAGAATTGCCCTCACCAGGGGGATGCAAGGTGACTGCAGGTTTAGGACAATGACTAACCTTGTGGTTTTAGCCCTGAAGAGGAATGAGGTAAGTTAGTATCATAATGCCTGTTGCTTGATGGACATTCCTTGAGTGGTTAATACAACTATGATATGAAGTCCAACAGCAATCTAACCAAACTAAAAAAGACAGATACAAAATAAAGGCAGAGATGCCAGAAATCCTGGCTTTGACTACTTCATAGGCCCAAAAGAGGAGTCAATGCTTTTTAGCAAAAACGGTATGCAAGTGCCGGTTAGCGTTCTCAGACAAGGATAGCATGCTCAAAGACATTTCCTGATTCCCATTATATTTTTCCCACAGTGCCCTACCTCCTCAAGGAGTTGGGGGCAAAGATGAACTGAACCACAGCAGTGTTGCTCACAGACAACAGCCAAGGATAAACCAGGCAGGCAAGATACCATACAATGAACCATCCATTTTCCTTTATGCTTCCTAGATTTCCCGGGTCGCTTTTAAAAGCCTCTGCCACGCTAAGGTACAAACACCTTTTAGAATACTGCAATAGTTTTTAAAATTGGAATGGCTCTGCTTATATTATAGTCTTGAGACGTGTGCTAGGAGCTTTAGCTGGGAAGTGGCAGGATCAGATATGCATGGCCAAGCACCATTGTGCAGAAAAGATTAAAGAGAAACAGGGTAAGCTTAGGGAAGATAAACTAAGAAAGGAGGCAGTGGAGCAGGCACAGAAGGATGATGTCACCTTTCACACTAGGGACAGCCACATGGAGGGGAATACATGGCAGAGCTCTAGACAATTAGACTCCATTGTACTGAGTGATCAGTTGAACAAAGGTGAGATCTGATCAGTTCTTCTTTGTATTAGGCAAGAAGAAATCATAATTTTCTGAAAACAAATAAAGAATAAACATTTTGAGGAGGATATATTCTGGGTTCAGATCTAGACAAAGTGGAAAAAAGAAATACATATTAGGTATATGAATATACACTCTGGAACTAATCAAGAGTCTGGAACAGAGATACAGATTAATCACCTTAAGGACCACAATTAAAAGCATAGAAATATACTAGAAATAAATTATCCAAGGAGAATGCACATTGTGAGAAACCACAAAAATAATGCAAAAATGGAAAGTGAAGTAGTGGCAAATGTTCCTAAACATAAGACCTCCTCAACCAAACTACCTCAAATAAAGACAGACAGAGAGTGAAGAAAATGAGGAAAGAGCCAGAGGCCCCACTGTCCCCCTATAAGGACATTGGCCCAATGACCTGCCATATCTTTTTAAGGGTCTGTCATTTCCCAGCTAGGGCCACACTCCAACACATGAGCCCTTTCTGTGCTGTTTAAAATCTGAACAGTCGTGTTCTCGATTTTTGATGCAGCCTGTTTGCAGTTTCCCACTGGAGAATGTGTCGGTCAGAATTTTATAGCTTCCCAGCCCCTTTCCAACATTCAAATCTCTATTAATTGTTCAAATCTCTATGTAATTTATTTAATCCTGTCTCCATGTCTAGTGATTCTTAATCTTTAGAAATGCAGAATCATTCTGGGTGTTGTCAGAGACAAGATTTTATAACATTCCTGACAAATAAGGGGTATCGGAAATTTAGCTGATATCTAAACTCCTTCAGAAGTTTCAGGATTTAGTCTAATCTCGTTGTCTTCATAGCGCAGGTCTTTTCATGTTTCCTTATCCCTAGAGTACAGTTGAGGTTGTAAATCCGCTCATCTTTTATCTGTCCTTGCTGCTTTCTTTATTACTTTTTCTTTCAGAGAACACAAAGTCAGAAGCCTTCCGCCTTCATTCTCTCCCTCTCTTAAGATTGACAAGAAACAGCGTTGATGCTGACTTTGGCCAGAGGGCTCAATATAAAACAAATAAAAGCAAACACCACATCAGTTTTATGAAATATCAGCAATAGAAGTTTCTTTATCCTTAACACTCTATAAGAGAAAAAAACAATCTTGACACATCTCAATGTACAAAGAAAAACAAGCTGCCTTCATGCACCGAAGATATCATATTTTCCAATGTCCTTATTACCACATTTTTGATTAAGATATTAATGAGTGCTTGTGGAATTCTGACCTGTGTTTTCTTACCTGTTATTTGTTTCTGACATCCTTGAGGATTTATAAGTCCTGTGAAGAAGAGAGAGTTTGAAGAGAGTATGGAATAAAGTCAGGCCATGCTAAGATTTATCTCATCTTCATTTGTCATCTAAATAATGGAGCCCCTGAAGATCAACCTATCCTGTCCTTCTCTTCATTGTTCACCCTCTCCCTCGGTGATCTGATTCAATGTTGTAGGGCGGATGAAACCTCTCAACTCCGGGCCCTAGAAAGGATATGAAAGCCCTTCCATTCCAAACCTCTAGAAATACTAGACAGAATGTTCAAAGTCATTTTCAATGTACAAACTAAGGTTCAAAGAGACAAAAGATGCCAAAAACTGCATTTAAAAAATTCTGTGTAGCAGGAAGTAAAAGGAGTTTTAAACATGAGTAGCCCATGGCAAATGTAAGTAAGCCAATGATTATTTAAAAAGTATCAAAAGTCTGGAGACATAAGAAGAAATTTTCAGATGTATGAATGAAAATTTGGCAGAACAATGAGATGAGGTTGACGTGTGCACAATCAGAAAAGAAAACACTGACACACCTCACTGTGAGGCTGATAGGTTAAACAGACAAATTAGAACAGGCATGCGCATAATCCCACATCCAACAAATAATTAAGTGAACAATTTAATGCTTATAGAATTGACTGTATTTGCTTTAGACTAAGTTTCCATGAATATGAAAGGAACATTTGACACAAACAAAATTACAATGCCACAGAGAAGGAAATGGACTACAATTTAAAAAGGAGGCAAGATATCAGCATGCTAAACCTTTAGCTGCATTGTGAAATATAAAAGACATAGGGTGGAAAATTAAGGTATCTACAATTGGAAGACAGTGTAAGTCAGAAATACTGAGACAGATTGGGATCTCTGGTAATGTACAGGAATGCTGAAACCTAGTGCTACGTAACTCTATTAACATTAGGAAGAAAACATTGGAAAAAATTAGACTGTCCCATAAATGAATGAACTTACAGAAATGAGACAATCACAGCTGAAGTATAAAACTGAATCATCAGTCCATGGAAGGAAATGAATTCTGAAACTGTCAACAACCTAGAAACATAAGCTCCTACGTGCAAGAGTAATGTCCATAGGAACCATTCTATCTAGTATAGTCTCTGAACATTTTTTTGTTGCTCTAGATAGTTCTAAAGCCCAGCTAGAGACCACACCAAAAAAAAAAATGCTGGGGTTTGAAATGACAGCTTTTGGGGAGTAAAATGATAACACATCATAAGATTAAAACATTCAGGGAAAACAGCAGGGGAAATTCTTTTTCTTGGTCTCTGTGGAGTGTTAAACAAATAAACAAACAAATAAATGAAGGCCTCCTACAGCAACCACAGCCACGGCAGCTTCCCCTTACACTTCAGATTTGAATCCTTAGAGTCTAAAATCCACAAGCTAAAGAGTACAATAAAATGTTTTAACTTTTTAATTTTCCTCCTCAAAGTCTCAAATTAATCACACCATACAAATGTCATGTAATATTTTATACTCTTTTATTTAATTTCTTTTTATATTGTTAAAATCCATAAAAGCATTTTATATATGCCAGGCAGCGGTGGTGCATACCTTTAATCCCAGCACTCAGGAGGCAGAGCCAGGCGGATCTCTGTGAGTTCGAGACCAGCCTGGTCTACAGAGCAAGATCCAGGACAGGCACCAAAACTACACAGAGAAACCCTGTCTTGAAAAAACAAAATAAATAAATAAATAAATAAATATGAAAGTATTTTATATTTATTTCAACTTTAGTTATATTGTCATAATAAAATCTATAACAATTCTTTACTTTAGAATTATGACTTAAAATAAGATAAATGTTCATACATGAGTTACATGTGTGTTCCCATAAATGTATTTGCACAGCATGATATTGTAGCCCATGACCTATGGGTTTATCATAGGATAAATCCTGGCTCAGAATTAGAAAATTGATCAAGAAATTTTTCTGAACTAATAAAAAGAAATAATTCATTAGGAGGTTTTTAAGAAACTTTCAATAAATATCAGTGTTTTCTTTTAGAAAAATGAAGTGAAATTCCCTGGGTAATTACAAATTACACAAAACTGTTCCAAGCACATTAATAGAGAACTGTTTTACAGATCTTTATGCTCCCATTTTATGCCTGCTATCACCGACATGAAATTATTCCCATCTTCCCCATCCTTTTGTTTATATTTACTTACACACTAAAGCTAGCAGCAATCCTTGACTTCTATTTTCCTTCACATCTAATATTTGATGCACTAGTGGATTCATTAGCTCTCTACACAAAATACATCCTGAATCTGATTTCCATCCACTGTCACACCCTACCGCTGAGATGAGTCTCCTCCATTGCTCACAAGAACTTCAGTAATGACCTATTTTATCCACAAAATCCACTCACCACATAGATGCCAGACTAATGTGTTCCTGTTGTAAACCAAAACATTTTTACGCTTTGCCTGCCTAGAATGTTCAGGTTTCTGCTAAAGTGCCAACCTCACGGACCACTTTCATAAATAACCTCCCTATTCAATCACTCTGTCTCATTATTTTCTTCTACTTCCTTTATAGCATTAATCACAATTTGAAGTCACATTATTTATTGATGTGCTTGCTTACTTTTCACTTGACCCACTAGCGAGTAGGCTCTCGAAGAGTGGGAAATTTCTCCATCTTGTTCATTGCTGAATCCCTTGTTCCTCATACATTACCTGTTATACAGAGGAACTCAGTAACTATCGTTGAATGAATAAATGAATCTAACCTACCACTATCCCAAATGCAACCTACATGCCACAAAATGATTACTCTAATAACAGTTTGACATGTCCTCAATTATTCCTCCAATGTTTTCATGGAGTTTTACCAAAGTGTTGACTTATATCTAATTAGCAATTGTGTGTATGCATGTGTTATGAATATTTGTGAATGCATGGGCATACATATATGTGAAGTCACATGAAGGCCAGAGGACAGTCTCTTGTATTTGTCTTTGGCTGCCATTCACTTTAGTTTTCAAGCATGGTCTCTCTCACTAGACTGGCTAGGAAGCAAACCCCAGGGATCCATCCATCTCTGTACCTGTACCGCTAGCTCTGGGATTACAAATACATTACACCATGTCCAGCTTTCCTTACATGTTTGTTCTGAAGATCAAGCTCAGATACTCATGCTTGTGTGGCAAACACTTTATCAACTGAGCTTTCTCTAGCACTCTCAAGTTAGTCATTTCATCATAATCTTTCATCACAGATGGTTTGACAAACACTAATCTAAACAAGGACTAGGCTAGAGAGTGGCTCATTCTATCTGCTTTTTTTGTTACTGAGCTTATTAAATATTCAATAAAAGTCTGATTCTCACATACACAGTAGCCCCTGAGTTAGACTGGAGATGAATAGACACATACTATGTCCTCAAGAATGTCCCTAACTCTTGAGGGAAAATAGTTCCCTCATGGCTATAATTCGGTAGAACAGAATCACATGACGTGATAAGAACCATGGTAGAAAGAAGAAACCACATCTCGTATTCATTAGAAAGATCACCATGGGAGAGGTGATGCTTAAAGGGAAGATTGCCAGATGAGCAAGGGAGGAGAGAGAGGCAAAGAAAATCAAGAACACAGTGCATATTGGAGTACACATGGCATTAGAATCCCTGGTAGAAAATGAGAAAGAAGATAAGGTTAGAGGAACCCTTTAGTACTTTGTTTTATTGTGGGATGATATGCTACCCTATTGGCCTGGCCTTTGCTCCAAAAATTACAATTCTTCCTATATTGACCATGCCCATTTGGGACTATGAAATCTCAGAATATACCTTAAAAACTTTCATGGAGTTAGTTAACCTAGTCTCTTTCCCTCTACCATGAACCTAGAAAGTCCCCGTTATGACCATCTACAAGAGGGATGGAATCTTAGAGTACAGTAAAGCTACAACCAATCCTTAGTGAACAAGAAATCAGATTCACAATTATACTTTGGGCACTGTGAGCCATTAACTCACAGAAGGATAGTAGACATTCTCCCGTGGGAAACTGCAAACAGGCTGCATCAAAAATCAAGCACATGACTGTTCAGAATTTAAACAGCACAGAAAGGGCTCATGTGTTGAAGTGTGGCCCTAGCTGGGAAATGACAGACCCTTTAAAAGATATGGCAGGTCATTGGACCACATGAAGATGTAGGTTAAACTCACTGTTCCCAAGCCCATCGTGGTGGATGGCTGAAGAAACATGGTGTAGGGATGTTGCATCCAGGGGCAAATATTGATTCTTGTTCCTGATCCTTGCACCACAGCTTCTTAAATGTGGTTAGTCTCCTGAACTGATGGTTCCATTCGGGGCATAAAATTAGGGATTCATTACTCTCAGGGTGTCCTGCTTTGCTGTGCCAAGTCAGACTGGAAGGATAGTAGTCACTAGCTGTGGAAATCTGAATGAACCTTATGTCACATCCCTGAGAGACCGTGTCATAATAGAAGTTTATAGGTACTCTAGAAGGAAATAGGCCAAGTTCCAAAGCTTGTTCTGGATAAAACTCAAACCAATATGCTGACCAAACCAATGAGGAAAACCATGTTCCGAAAACTGGATGATGTGCCAACAGGAGATCTGAGATAGTCAAATCTGAGAGTTTATAAGTGCCATCAAGATTTCCTGTCATTTCTCTGTTTCTCTAGAAACATGGCAGATGTTAGTTTCCTACTTTGCCATTAACAGTATTGTTTTTTTCCTGTTCCAATCTAAGGTGGGATAAGCTTATTCTTTCAAGTAAAGTTCACGAATTCAAAACCTATAACCTCTTGGTTTATAAACTCCTCACCCTGTTCTTCTAAAGAGCAACTACCTCCTGATGGTGCTGCTACTTCTCAATGTCAGCATTATGTCCTATTCACTTCTGCCTACTACTTATGCCCCTCCCTAGTGGAGATACCATGTGAAGAGCGTGGATGTTTCCCAAATCTGCAACCGGCCATTTGTAAGATTTCCATACCTAATGTAATATACTGAATGTCTATCCATACATCTAAAATGTTGGTCGACTGAAATCCTGAACCTCATGTGATAGAGTTAACAAGTTGAGCCTTTGGAGTGTGATTAGGTCATAACAGTAGCATTCTCATGAATGAGATTACTACCCTTAAAGAAAAGCTATGAAAGCTCTCTTCCTTTCTCTGCTCTCCATCATGCTGCACAAAAGAAACTTCTCTAAAACCACTGCCATGTCTCACAGTCTTGGTCTTACACCTACAGAGTGTCAATTGCTCATGTTTGTGAGTTATATAGTCGACTATACTTTGTTCTGTAGCACCCTAAACTGATGGAGACAACCAAATACATTAGTGGCGTTTGTCAAAATGTCCTGCCTACCATAAACCTGCCCTTTCTAATGTCACTGCAGGTAATTTGGAACACTGGTGTATGTGGAAAAGAAAAACACATCACATGACTTTCATAGTTTGAAGATTCCCAAATGCCCCAGGAATCCTATGGTTATATAACATCCTGCCCTATGTTCTTTATTCAAGGTGACTAGAACATGCAGGAGAGTATGTGACATTACTTTAGTTATGAGATGCTCTTTAAAGTAAAATTTACATTTATATAGGCATTTAGTTTTGGTATATTGCTTTTATGGTTCTTGATAGACATACTATAGAAACACTTTTATAGATTATGTCAGAAGATCGTGATTTTTAACAGAGCCCTAAAACCAAGACCTCAAGTATTAGTGCTATAATAAAATCCACCTGCAGCCCTCCATGCTACGAAGGCTTTGCATTTTCCCACAGTTCACCAGTTATTCAAGATGGCTAAATAACATGTGATTCTAGGTCCTCCTACTCCTTTTCATCCTTCCTTTTAGTTCCTACATTTTTGCTACCATCAAAGGATAAACTGCCTTTCTCTGGACCAGGAAATAACAAGGATCTCCTTGCAAGTTTAAAGATGAAGACAGAAAAATAACATCACTGGTCCATGGAGAGCAATCCAGAGCCCTGAGCGG
The DNA here is from genome assembly GCA_902168325.1 of Peromyscus nudipes. Lineage (NCBI taxonomy): Eukaryota > Metazoa > Chordata > Mammalia > Rodentia > Cricetidae > Peromyscus > Peromyscus nudipes. Next base: position 19,912 of record CABHPH010147077.1, on the reverse strand, counting down.
AACTGTGTTACAGATATCTGTTCCCATCAAGTTTTTCACTGTAAAAATATTTTTAATGTAAATTACTGTTGATACTGAGGAGACAAGGACATTATTACAAACAAGTCCTAGAATCCTAACTGTGGATTACAATTCAGAATCTCACAAATCAAATACTCAGACCAATTTTGCTCTAATAAACAAAGAATTAAATGGCTAACAATTATTTTGTTTTGTGGAATTCAATATCCAATGGGAAGAAACAGTAGTCAATAACAATCATTCTTGCATAAGTGAAGCTGTCCTTAGCATTAAATAAATGTATCTTTAGGGCTGAGCTTAGTACATAGTACTTAGTACATAGCTTAGTGGTGCTAACATACTTAAGAAACTGGTTCCAGCACCACAAAAAGTGGTTATCTTTATCCATCTTGGTTTATGAAAATATTGCTGTTACAATTGTCTTCAAATCTTTTATAATTCATATATCACAAGCATGGGGCAAGAATATCTTTTTCTGTCTCTTCAGGGTAGCTTTTTGTTTGCTTGTTTATTTGGGGGGGGTTGTTTTGGTTTGGTCTGGTTTGGGTTTGGTTTTCTATTTAAAAGAAAAGTAAGAATAGAAAAGAGAAGATAAGGAGAGAGAAATTGGCACTCTAGTTTATAAGGACTCTACTTTGGCTTCTTTGTAGATCTGCATGGCTGCTCAAGAGACACTCCAGTGTCATTCAGCACTGCATTTATATGGGAACAGGAACAGAGGACTTGTCTTGAACCTGCATTTACATCCTGAGAACACTGTTTTCACTGAGATACTGCAATACTTGGGAGGCTTGGGAATCAGTGTTTAACTCACCCTCCCCTGATCCTTGGTACTGCAATACCTCTATTCTGACAATTGGAAAGCCTGCTGTATGCTGGGTACTGGTCTAATTTCAGGAGTCACAGACATGATTCAGGACATTGTATCTCCTCCAGTGAGATAGTAGCAGGCATGGAGAAATAAGTAAGTAATTTTAAGAGACTAAGATGATGGCCCTCCCCAAAGTAGATCAACAGAGGACATGCTAAGGGTACAAAGCCAGGAGTAAGCTCAAGAAGGTATGATAGATTTGTGTAAAGCAATCAAGTTATGGCAACTTGGATCCACAGCTGAGGCACCTGTTGTCATCAGAGAGACTGCTTAATGACAGTACCTGGAAGAGTAAGAGACCTACCTCTGCCTGAGAGGTTTGCTTCCTGTCTTTGAACCTAACAAGGAGTTGCAGGGCTAGAGAAGAGCAGCTCCTGTGTTTCCCTGACTATTGTCTTAGAAGGTCAGGACTTGTAAGTCAGAATCCAGCACTGCCATTTACAGGCTGGGTGACCATTAGTGATTCAGCCACTCTGGGTTTCATCTCTCCCAGCTGTAAAATTTCACCTCCCAGGGTAATATCATAGCCCTCTTTTTTTTTTTGACCTTTTGCTTCATTCTGCTCAGTTTCAATAACCCAAAATCCCCCACAGTCCAAATTACAAAATGGGAAACTTCATCAAAAAAAAATAGGTTTTAAATTGTGTGTCTTTCTGAGTTTCATGATACAATGTCATGCTGCTCATTACATCCTACCTGGGATATGAACTATGGCTTTGTCCAGTGTATCTACATTGTATATGCTACCCACTAACCAGACATCTGTTATGAGACTGACTGCCATGGTATTATAGTACCTGGCAATCAGCCTACAGAATATGCCTCACTTTATCTTACCATCTAGGCAGAAGAGTGGTGTACTCTTGCATTATCCAGGAAGTGAATACGCTATAATGCTATACTCAGTATAGGAAAAGCAAGAAACATTCACATAACTTGTACTATAATATATTGTTGTAATTGTTCAATTTTGTTATTAGTTATAGTTGTTAACCTCTTACTGTGCCTAATTTATAAACTGAAGTTAATAGTAAATACTGTGCATAAGAAAAAACATAACATATAGCACCTGGTACTCAACATGGTTTCAAGCTTTCACTGCAGGGTCTTGGAACATAGCATCTGTGGGTGATAAAGGACTACAGTATTGGAGATCAAGTGAGCTATGTATGTAACCAGTGCCCTGTTCTTGCTAGGGGCTGTTTTTGTTTTTTTCTCCATTTTACTTCATCCCTCTTCAGTGCAAACAGCCTCTAAGAGTGAATGTTTAGCATACTACCTACATCACACAAAGAGACAGACAGACAGACAGACAGACACACACACACACACACACACACACACCACATCCCAGCTGATTTTTTAGCCAAATAGACATCCTAAACAACCCTGCCCAATGTTGCTCTCAGTCATTTCTAGTGAGATGACGGTCCAGGAAGGGATACAAACCTTCTTTATCTCTATACCATGCCGGAGAGAAGGTAGAGATGTGAGTGTGACAGAGACGCCAAGCCCAGCCTCTCCCCACTCACAAAAACAAAAGTCAAAGTGACATGCTCCCTCTTTCAATTTAGAATTGATGTTATGAAATAAAAGATGTTTATTAAGAATTCCCTAAAAATATCTAAACAAATTGATCCAGCTTACGCAATTATATTCTGAAAATGTGAGCCTTTCAAACACATTAAAATCTATTGGTCCCCAAGAAGGTATCCACAACCCGTCCTGAGCATAAATTATAAATGCTCTCTGCTTTATAGCCTCTTTAGTTTTAGCATGATATTTCTTTCCTTTAAAAATGCAACAGATCAGAAGAGCTGTGTGACTATCATTTCAGGTTATGTAAGACAAAAGAGATGCTCCTAAAGAAATAAAAATGCACTCAACCAAAAGAGAGAATGTAAATCTTCATGGGATGACCCCATGAATCTCACCAAGAGACCAAGGAATAAATGGGAGAAGTTAATAATGAATGAACAGATAGATAGGAATCAGTTACTCAAATCTAAACCCCTCAGAGGCAAAATCCTCTCCCAGTTCTTCTGACTTTGGCTCCATGTCTCATTCCTTTAAACCAAGGGCAGTGTGTCTCCTGTACTGACCTGAAAAAAAATATGCAGCCTCCAGAAATCCCACTCCATGAGAAGTTAAGAAGCAGAGGCCAATGTATAGGGCTTAGATTTTTAATAAGGTAAAAATTAAGAATTTATTCAATAGCACACTTCCTTTTAGGGCTTGTGGGTTATCCTGGGGCAAAGCAGTATCCCAGAGGATGGATAGGATGGAACAATCAATCTCTCTACCAAGAAAGAATTAAGTCCATCACTTATTAATCGTACCCAAACATGTAGTTATTATATTTGGTGTGGCCAATGCCTATGCATTTGCCAATTAGTTCATACAGTTTATCACCTCCAACCCCATTTATGAGAAGCACATCACTCTGCCAAGAATGAAGTGTAGCATCCACCATATCTCTTTGTCAAATCCTTCCTTGGAAACACCCAGCAATAATTCCTCAAAGGACTGAAAGTGCCTATGATTAGCCTGGTTTTCACATGAAGAGAGGTGAGTCTCAGAAGAAAAAGTTCTCACTGAAGCTTAATTTAAGGAGAGAGAGAGAGACAAACCTTGAATCCCAGTCGTTAACTCCAAATCCTTGGATACTGTCTCTACATGTGACAAACTTCCCCAGTTGCATGGTTTCCCCCTCATTTAACTTTATTAAGTGACAATTAGCTATAGCTTGATTGGAAATTTAGATAAAACAAAATTAATCATCTGTGCACAAAAGTATGAAGTTAAGGCACCGTAAGCCTCACAAAACATTTCAATATAAGCTATCTTCAAAAGTATTATGCACATGTCATCTGCTGTTATCCAAGGTTTATAAACTGGACAAGTGAGACTCAGACAGTGAATCTTCTCCAGCTCACATAGCCAGTGCCTGGCAGATGCAGACCAAGTACCAGCTTGATAACCTCATGATATATATATATATTTGGTATTCTTTCTTGTTATGGTGTCCCTCCTGGGTCTTTTACTAAATACAGCATTTAAGAAATGGATCCTCCTGAATGCATTTTTGCATTATGATATGGCTAAAGCCTTTGGGGGCCAGAGAATGGAATGTGGTGGTTTGAAAGAAAATGGCCCACAAAGGGTGTGGCACTAGTGGGAGGTGTGCCCTTGTTGGAATAGGTATGATCTTTTTGAAGAAAGTATGTCACTGTGGTGACAGGCTATGAGGTCTCATATATGCTCAAGATATCAGTATCTCAGACCATTTCCTGTTGCCTGCAAGTTAGGATGTAGCCAGCATCATATCTGCCTGCAGTCCACCATGATGATAATGAAAATGTAAGTCACCCCAATTAAATGTTTTTCTTTTATAAGAAAAAAAGAATAAATGAATCTGCCAGTCTCAATGACCATCTCATAATGCTCTAACTGTATCTTAAGAAAACATGTACCTTCAACTTCAGCTCTCCCAAGAACGTTCACAGACTGTAAAATTTCCAGCTGCATAGAAAACTAGAGCCATACTGGTGTTCAAGTGCCTAGGAGTATAATATATATATTATAACTATAGCTGATAACTACTGTATATTTCAAAATAGCAATTAGAGAAGAGTTTTTAGATGTTTGGGGAAAAGGGCATGCTAGATATTGTGATCTGATAATGATCCACTATAGACATGCATTAGAAATTTATACCATATCCCATAAGCATGTACAATTACTATTCATTAATCAAAACAGTTGTTTAGTGCTTAATAATATGTAAATTTAGCCAGCTGTTGTGTGACAAAACTTTTCCTGGGGAGATACATACATGTCTACTCATCCCAGAGAGGGTTCCCACAAAAGACCAAAGTATCAATACCACCAAAGTACAATTTGGTGAACCATAAGTTTTACTGGTATTATTTATAGGAATGTAGGTGAGGAGTTACTTACAGGAGCAGAAATAATTCAAAACCAGCCGTATCGTCAAAGCCCACCCCAGCACGGATGACAGCTTACAAAAGCTGGGAACCTGGAGCATACTGCACAGCCTGTAGGCAGCTCGACAGGTTGGAGAGTGTCCTTTCCAGGTGCCTCAGTTCGTCTAAACCACCTCCAGGCAGCTCTGCTGGTTTCTGCTTCGCCCAGGCAGCTGGTCTGGTCTGAGTCTTCTTTGCAGCTTGACTTGTTCAAGAGTCTTCTTTGACACTTTCTTTTTCTTACTCTAGCAGGGAAGGACCTAGTGAGTATGGTCAGTTTCAGGAACCTCCTGAAGCTTAAGGAGCTTCCCTGAAGGATGGACTTTTTCAATCTTGGGCAAAAATGTTATACAGTTCCAGTCCAATATAATCAATACATAATGTATTTATGTATCAAATTATCATACTTACTGTAACCATAATTAATATAATTAAAATAATAGCTAATTCTTAAAAATAAAATAAATTAGTAATAATATAACCTAAAGCTACAAAGAAAAAGAAAAGAAACCTAAGTAATCCACAAAGAAAGTAAATGTTCACTTCTTCTTTTTGAGATGTCCCACATGATGGATCACACACAGAAGATCCTCAGATTATACTTATAGTCTGTTTTCTATCTAAAAATCTCATTCATTTAGGTCAAATTACTTTGTTCTAATATATGTTAACTCCTATAACCACTTAACTAACCCTGCTCATTTTACTTGGTATGTTTTTCTAGCCACAGACTAACTTCTTGTTGAGTTAAAAGAAAAGAAGTAACTGCACATTTTAAAACTGCCACAATTGTCTAAACATGTGACCTCATTTCCTGAAACACAATGCAAGCTTTGAAAGATCGGTTCTGAAACAAAGAATTTACAGACGACTACAATGTACATAAAGTGAATCCTTGGTTTGTGTACTTCAAACTCATTCTCTGATCTATGAATTTTATAATGGAGAATTACTGTATCTTTCTGTAGAATGATTGCTTTGTTGGATGATGTGGTTATCTGACAAGCCTTTGTCTGAACACTGGAGTCTTTATTGTTTCATGCAATTTTAAAGAACTGTCACGCAAGTCACCAGGTAAGACTTTCAGAGTCAGCAAGAACTCAATTTAGCTATTTATTAAATTTGCCTTGAAGAACAATTACATTAGTAGCTGGCACAGCTAGAAAACTGTTTATATCCCAATGAGTAGTTGTTCATATTTACCAAGGCGAAAGCTATTATTCCTTACCTAACATATGTATGAGTGTATAAACTATTAAAACCTAGCGTCTTTGTTCAAATTCTGCCAGGCAGTTGGTTTTCTTCCCCCCCCCCCCCCCGTGAACCGTAAGTTGTGTTTGGAAAGGCCAAGAAAACTCTAACCTCACACAAGACAGGGATATCCAATAGGACCTTACCTTCCTTGATGTTCATAATCAGAAAATAGTTTTTAATCAACTGACCACTATGTGCACAACATGTATACATATGTTTTAAAATAAATGATGGCCGGGCGTTGGTGGCGCACGCCTTTAATCCCAGCACTCGGGAGGCAGAGCCAAGGGGATCTCTGTGAGTTCGAGGCCAGCCTGGGCTACCAAGTGAGCTCCAGGAAAGGCGCAAAGCTACACAGAGAAACCCTGTCTTGAAAAACCAAAAAAAAATAAAAATAAAATAAAATAAAATAAATGATGACTTATGAAAGTGCCACATGGCATTGCTCTCTCACTAGTGTCTGATAAGATCAACAGCATATGCATACAACTATGATCTTTGCAAAGAACTCCCATCCACTAGAAGTCTATTGAATAAAGTTAAAAGTCTTATTAACCATATTGTGATATTGCCAAAGCTCAGGCCCTTCTTTTGTCTTTGAAACTAGATAAATGTGGCTCAAAGGTCAGATCTTGTACATTGTGGCTAGGTAGCCTTACAGATTCTAATTATTATCAAGCTTGTGCCAGGCCTTTGCATTATTCTGAATCCTTGTAAGAATCCTACAAAGCCACCATTTGTTTTCCCATGAGGTATGTAAGAAAAACAGCTACAAAGTGGTCGAGTGATTTATTCAAGTTCACAGTTATAGAATGTGTCAAAATTCAGATACTAACACATGCCTTTCCACCTACTTCAATCTCTCCAAACTCTGCTATCCTCAGCTATAAAATGTAGATAATAAAAAATATTGAAGTGAAGACTGAAAGAAATACCATAAGGAAAAGTACCTGGTGGGTCTCTAGCATCTATTTGTCTTGTGTAACTCTAACTTCATTTTCCATTAAACAACTGCCTGTTTCTTCCTCCCTCCATCTCCTAGCAACCACCATTCTATTTTCTGCTTCTATAAACCTGACTGCCTTTGATACCTCATGTGCATGGAATCATTTATCATTCTGTGATTAACTTATTTGTTAACATAGTCTTGAGTCCAGCCATGGTATTGCAAACAGCAGGATCATCCTTTGTTTAAAAGCTGATTAATAGCCCACTGTATATACCATCCCCAAGTTATAATGGCAATGGCTCAATGTAAACATTTTTTTTTACTTTATCACACATCCAGCAGCAAACACTAGAAATTTTGAATTTTGATCTTTTCCCAGGCCAGCAATATGTGGTACAATCCTCTGTCCTGCTGCTGGGCAGAACTAGTGAACCTGAACTCCCAGTCATCCTACTGAAAGACTACACTGTCCTGTGTCACCATGCAAGGACACTCAGTGGACTAACTTTACAAAATGCATTTTTGACTCATAATAACATAACCCCACCATAAGTCAAAGTCAACCCATCCATAACCAATGGATACAAAGTTATATTTGGATAGAAAGAATAAATACTGTCTTGGGTTGCTCTCTAGTGGAGAGATAAAGGGCATGACCAAAAGCACTTGCAAAGGAAGGAGTTTAATTTCACCTTGCAGATTTCAGTCCATTCTTGAGGGAAGTCATAGCAGGACCTCAAGGTGAGAAACAGAAATTGAAGCAGAGGCCATGGAAGAATGCTATCACTGGCTTGTGTCTCTTGGCTCGCTCAGCTTGCTTTCTTAGGCAACTGAGGAACACATGTCCAGGTGTTAGCACCAAACCACCCACCATGGGACAGGTCCTCCCACATCAATCACTAATTACAAAAACTCCCCATAGACTTGATGACAGGCCAATATGATGGAGGCATTTTCTTAACTGAGATTCCCTCATCCTGGAAGACTCTAGCCTGTGTTAAGTACAAGTGCTGAGATCTAGTGTATAACACAGCACCCAGAGCTGACAATATAGCATTGTGCACTTAAAATTTATTCAGAAGGTAGACATTGTTAGATAATCTACATACATAAGCTATACATACACATACACACACACACATACACACAGAAAAAAAAGTACTAAAAAGGTAACAAGTACTGGAGTTGATGGGATATTTTTATCTGCTTGTTGTGGTGGTGATATCAGAGATTCATGAGCACATCAAAGCCCATCAGGCTGCATCACAGTTGCATGATTGTATGCAATGCACACCACAGGAAGTTCGTGAAACTGATCTAGCCCAATTCTTTATGCATCAACAAAACTGTTTTCTAAAAATACCTGTCAATAACCTCATCAATATGAGGCTTATTCATTTATTTGGCCTAATTATGGTATATAGATCTTTGATAGGCTGTGGAAAACACTGAAAAAAATCACAACAACCCCTGCCCTCAGATATGAATTCTTCTCTCCAGCACACACACACACACAGCATGTGCACCATCCCTCCACATTCTCTATTGTAATCCCTTATTGGAATGCATTAGAGAGAAGTTAAAACTTAAATAGGTTCTTTTGAAATTGGTCTCAGAGGGAGATTAATAAGTGTTCAAACATACATTTGTATGTTAGAAGAGTAGTCTCTATTCAACTGTTCTTAAATTTTCAAAGGAACTGCATCTGTGATGTGAGAAAGTAGTTAGAGATAGGTTTTATCTTGGATTTGGCAAGCAATAGACACACAGTAGCTACTTCATTCCTGGAACAGAGGTGCTATTTAGACAGCAGGCTAGGAGGGGAAGACCCTGTACCCTGAAAAAAGGGAGGTACCTATCAAATCCAGTTTATCTGACCATGAAGGTCCAGATGGGAAGCCAGAACACCAGATCCGTTAGTAGCAGCCTTTGGGTCAGCAAACAACAAGGAAAAGAGAATACAAAACTGGATCTTTCCTAAGCAATATAAACTAATGCTGGAAACTGATATTTTCTAGCAAATGTATAGATTCAAAAAAAGAAAAAGATAAAAAAAACAATAAAAGTGACATTGTAGAAAGAAATAAAAGGAAGAAAAGAAATACTAGATGCCAGTGAGGGAGGGTTCCAGAGCCCTCATCACATGGGCATGTCCAGGATTTGTTCTTGAACATTCCTGCAATATGGACTATGCCAAGAGCTGAGCTATGGGCCCTGGATACTTGCTACAAGCTGCAAAAATATACAAAGTAGGATTTCAGCTGCTTATGACAAAGCTAATACCTGGAAGAAGCCAAGGGCCTTCCAGAGGTCAAGCTGAGGTTCAAGGAGCCTTGTTGATATTTGGCTTTTGATTATTAGCCGTTTACTGTTATGAGTTTCCTATGTGCTATTGTAGCTTTTCCATCATTTATTGGGCACCATTTTCCCTCTACTAAAGGAATATTTAGATAACCTATGCGCAGCCAGAACCCCAGTTCAAGCCTCCCTGTAATTATTGTCATTGGCAGCATCCAGCCAGGACCATCCCCAGACAGAGGAAAATACCTTATCAGAGATACCTCTGTACTCTCTAAGAACAGACTTAAGCATCCAGACTACCTATTTGAGAAGGCCTGGCAGATGTGCCAGTTAAGCTTAACTACCTCCTTTCCCAAATCTTTCCTCTAGTTCCAGATCTCCCTTTAACTATCACCAGAGGCATCTACCTGTACACAAGTTGCCTAGCGACCGAGCACACTTTCCCTCACCCTGCAAAAAAAAATGGCAGTTAGCTTGGACAGATAGGAGCCACAGGAAAAAAGAAGACAGTTTTATTTTCTCCCATTAACCTAGCAGCTTATAGATTCTTAACATTTTCTACCAATCATGTTTAAGATGATTGTTGAGCACCTAAGATCCCTCTTCTTAGATATTACCCAAATTTAGCCTTTAGTTAATTCATTTCCCCATTAGTCACTTCCCTTTTGGGTTGCAAATGATAATTAACAATTACTGCTCCTCTTTGTGATTCTCATCACCCCTCCATTGGACCCTGGAAGCCTGGCTTTGAACTGCCAAGGGATTACTGTTTGTAAGTGTATTTATTACCAGGACACCCAGGGCACAGGAGGAAGAAGATGATTTGGAAAAATAATGACTGGACTAAGAGCTCTGTGTGCTGAGATTCTATTTCCTGAAAATAGTCCTCGCCATTTGTAGTTCTCTCTCCTGAGCCCCTGGGATGTATAATATTAAGGCTGGTCCCTCTAATATTATACAAGAGATACTCAAATGAATGGATGACAGCCCTTGATCTTAGAAGCAGCTAGGGAGTTAGCGAGTATGGAGGAGGAAGGTGAGCACATCTCACCCCTAGTGGAGGCGCTATTAGCAACTGATGTCTGCTGGAAGAGGGAGCCTAGATCTCGTCTTTAAGAATGTGACCCCTGCCGGGCGTTGGTGGCGCACGCCTTTAATCCCAGCACTCGGGAGGCAGAGGCAGGCGGATCTCTGTGAGTTCGAGGCCAGCCTGGGCTACCAAGTGAGCTCCAGGAAAGGCGCAAAGCAACACAGAGAAACCCTGTTTTGAAAAAACAAAAAAAAAAAAAAAAAAAAAAAAGAATGTGACCCCTGGTAAGTTGACCCACACATCAGCAAATAGCCAAACACCAAAAAGTACATGGACAACAGAAATTAGAGTTAATAACTTTGCTTTTATTTTTTAAAACAAAATCAGGTGAGTGGGTGGGGAGGGAAGGGGAGCTGTGATGAAAACTAGTAGAGAAAGAGATGCATGACAGAAAGGCAGTCTGAGCATCACTGACCCCAGAGCTGCGCGGTGTGCTGGCACCTGTCAAGTGCTTCTGCCTTAGGATTCCTATACTTTCCTTTTCCTTAGAATTCACAATAAATACTGCTGTGCTGTCAGAGCTCATCTACTCTGTGACACACACACCCCTTGTGCAGAATGTCAATTCAATAAGTTCATTTAAAAAGAAATGCAGAATTTATTAGGATGCAGAATGGAGTAAAACTTGCATCTCCCTTAAGGTTGGGGACTCCATCAGCCAGGTAATGGGCTGAAGGGATGACGTAGCACTTAGAATAGGCATGAAAGATTGTGTGTGGAAAGGAAACTGGGACTCACAAGCAGTCATGGGAAATTGCAAGAATGGGGACTGACTCATCCCTCCAGCCAGCATAGCTGGCTGTTCCACCATATCTGTGGGCTTAGGGTTGAAGGCATCCAAACAGCAATGGAGGCGTGCCTGAGTAAATCCCAGCCAGAGAATTTGGGTTCCTTACTGCCTCATTACTAATGAGCAAGGACACAAAAGCTGTTACAAATGGCTCTGGTGCCAAGTCACTTGCAAAGTGTGACTGGTAAGGCTTTGCTTTCTCCAAGGATCACATGGACCAAAAGGACAAAGTAAGTGTGGGTTGATGTTAGAGCACAAGTCTGTATCTTTAAGACAGTCAGTCTTCATACTACCTGAAATTCTCTCCCTGGAAACAGAGTTAAGCTTCTTGTTTATAATGAGAGGTTCCTCCTTGCGTCTTGCCACGGAGAATCTATTGAAACTTCCTGCCACACTCCCCCCCATGAAAGCATTGAAAAGTCACGACTCTTCCAAAAGTGCATAATTCTCCATCCACTGGCTGCAAAGATAATGAAATGGATTAAATGTTCGATAAGGAATTCAAATCAGTTATTTTTAAAAAATCAATGAATTGCAAGAAAATGCAGGGGAAAAAACATCAAAATGAATTAAGAAAAATAATGCAGGATAGGCATACAAAATTCAACTAACAGAGATTTGGGAGGATAGACCTAAATATAGAAACAAAAATCTCATTATGAAAAAAAAAAAAAAAAAACCTTACTGGAAAGCCTCAACAATAGATTAGCTCAAGCAGAAAATTTTCAAGGCTGGAGACATTCATGAATGAGAACATTCAGACATAATAAATAATGAGAGGTTAAGAACCAAGCTGTGTGAGGAGATTTCTGAGACCTTCTGAGAAAATTCCAAGTAAACATGACAGGAGCCTTGCAACCTCTGCCTCCCCATCACATGGGTTGTTCTTGGAGTGTGCTTTCACGCCCCTCCCAGATGTAGCAAACAGGAGTGAGTTTTCTTCGGACTGTTCATTACAACTGGCTATTGTTATTTGTTTATATGCCTCTAGGAAAAACATGTTTTTGCCATGTGCAGCTTGTCCTTATGACTGTATACTTTACTCGGGTGACTCTTTTTCACCCTCAGAGTATAAATAGTCTGATGCTCTGAATAAAGTCGGCTATTACATGAGACTCTTCTTAACCCTTGGAGTATAAATTGTCTGGTGCTCTGAATAAAGTTGGCTATTGCATGAGACTTTAGTCTGCCTCGTTTTCAGGCCCCACTCTTCCACGTTCATGCTGCCAACTAGAGCAGCAACCACAGAACATACAAGACTGCCAGGAAGTGATTAAAAGATTAAGCTTAGTGTTTTTGGTATAGAAAGTAGTGCCAGAGCACGGAGTGGGGCAAAGGAAATCCATCTGAAGAAATAATAGCAGAAAATTTCCCAAGTCTCAAGAAATATACAGGCATCCGGGTACAGAGGGCATTTAGAGCCCTAAACACATGTGACTCTTAGAAGCCACATTAGCAATAACTACTGAGAGTACAGAACAAAGAGAAGATACTTAGAGCTGAAAGAAAAGAGTTGCAACTTGGGTATAAAAGAAAACTCAACAGAATAATAGCAGATTTCTCAGTAGAAACTCTGCCAGGGGACCACGGAATGGTGTCCTGTTGCTGGAGAGCCTCTCTCCAGCTCCCAAGTCCTGCCAGTCCCTGGTTCCCTGACCGAACCCATTCATAAAATGAACACACAGACGCTTACATTATTTAAACTGCTTGGCCATTAGCTCAGGCCTATCATTGTCTAGCTCTTACTCTTATATTTGGCCCATTTCTATTAATCTCTACTTTGCCACGTGGCTCGTGGCTTACCGGTACTTTACATCTTCCTTGTCCTGGCCACGGCTCCAGGCAGTCTCTCCCCTTTTACCTTCCTGTTCCCTCTCTTCTCTTCTCTGTTAGTCCCGCCTATACTTTTTGTCTGGCTACCGGCCAATCGGTGTTTTATTAGCAACACATTTGCCATACAGAACATCCCACAGCACTTCCCCCCCCCTTTTTTTTTTTCAAAAAGGAAGGTTTTAACCTTAAAGTAAATTACATATAATTTGGGAATTTGGTGTATCAATAAAGCACTGATTGGCCGGTAGCCAAACAGGAAGTATAGGCGGGACTAACAGAAAAGAGAAGAGAGGAAACAGGAAGGTAAAAGGAGAGACTGGCTGGAGCCGCCGAGAGGAAAAGAAAGATGTAAAGTACCGGTAAGCCACGAGCCACGTGGCAAAGTAGAGATTAATAAAAATGGGCTAAATATAAGAGTAAGAGCTAGACAATGATAGGCCTGAGCTAATGGCCAAGCAGTTTAAATAATATAAGCGTCTGTGTGTTTATTTTATGAATGGGTTCAGTCAGGGAACCAGGGACTGGCAGGACTTGGGAGCTGGAGACTGGCGGGACTTGGGAGCTGGAGAGAAGCTCTCCAGCAACAGTGTCCTTCAAACCATGCAAGACAATAACTGCCAGCATATGTTACTACAGACAACAAAAATCACCTTTTCAAATTAAAGGACAAACAAAGACTTCTCAAGATAAACATGAGCAAAATGAATCCAGGACCACTGTCTTAGTTAGAGTGATTGTTGTTGTGATGAACACCATAACCAAAAACAAGTTGGGGAGGAAAGGGTTTATTTGTCTTATGATTCCACATCACTGATCATCGTCTACACAGGAACTCAAACAGAGCAGGAAGCTGAAAGTGTGAGCTGATGCTAAGGCCGCAAAGGGGTGCTACTCACTGGCTTGTTCTGTCTGCTTTCTTACAGAACCCCTGAACCACCAGCTCAGGAGTGGCACCATGCACTTTGGGCTGGGCCATCCCACATCAATCACTAATCAACAAAATGCCCTACAGGCTTGCCTGCAGCCAGATCTTATAGAGGCATTTTCTCAGTTGGCTTTCCCTCCCCTCAGATGACTCTTGCTTATGTCAAGTTGATATAAAAGTTAGTCAGCATGATTGACCTCTTGTCAACTTGACACACAAACTTGTCATTTAGTAAAACTAACCTTCCCAGTCCCCAAGGTCTCATATAAATAAATATCACAAATATAAAACATGTTACAAATTCAAAGGTCCCACAGTCTTTACCAATTCAATCATCTTAAAAGTTCAGTCTCTTTAAAAACAAAAACAAAAAAAGTTCAAAGTCTCTTTTAAAATCCAAACTCTTCATAAAATTTCAAATATCTTTTAAAGTTTAAAGTCTCAATTGTGGGCTCCTGTAAAGTCAAAAATAAATTGAATACTTTCTTACTTCAAGAGGGAAGAACCAGGGCACAGTCACAACCTGAACAAGGCAAAACCAAACTCCAACTGTATAAATAACTCAGTGTCCAGTGTCTGGAATTCACTCACCATCCTCTAGGTTCTATCAAAGGGCTTGGGTCATTTCTCCAGTTCTGCATTAAACACAGTTTGTCTTCTAAGAACAAGCAGACTGCTGCTGCTCTTGGTGGCCATCCCATGGTGCTGGTATCTCCAAAATGCTGGAGTCTTCTGCTACAACTGGGCTGAACTTTCACCAACAGCCTCTCCTGGGCTTTATTTGGAGATTTGAGCCCTGCCACTCAGTGCCAAGCCTCAGCTGCTCTCCATGACTCCTTCATGTCTTCAAAACCAGTACCGCCTGGGTGCCTCTTATACTACCAAGTCCGGCTGTCAGCACAAGGTACAACCTTGGCCACCTCTGGAACACACCTTCTATGTTCTATGAGGAAACACTTCCCAGAAGATTTCACTTCAATGATGCTGGTCTCATCTTAATCACTGCTGGTATCTCAGCTTTAGCTAACCAACATTGATTATCCCAGCAAAGAGAAGGTTTCACTTTAGTGGTTCTGGTCTCTTGTTAATCACTGCTGATTCTTCAGCTGGTAGCTGACCAGAACCACAGATCCTTAACTCAAAATATCCAACAGCCTCGGTAGTCTTTAAGTGACTTTCAAACTTCCTTCTGGAACTTCACAAGCCAGACTTCCACTATCTGCATTTCTCTCAACACTGTTGTCTTCCAAGCTCCCACAGAACAACTCACCAAGCTTCGGACACTCAATGGATTTTCTAGCCCAAAGTTCCAAAGACCTTTCATGATCTTCCCCAAAACAACATGGTCAGATCTGCCACAGCAATACCCAACCATGCTGGTACCAATTTCTACCTCAGTTAGGGTTTCTATTGCTGTGATGAAATGCCGTGACCAAATGGAACACGGAGAGGAAAGGGTTTATTTGGTTTATGTATCCAGAGTCACAATTCACTGAGGGAAGTCAAGGCAGGAACCTGTGGGCAGGTACTGATGTAGAGGCCACAGAGGATGGCTACTTACTGGCTTGCTCCTGTGGCTTGTTTAGTCTGTTTTCTTATAGAACTCAGGACCACCAGCCCAGGAGTGGCACCACCCACAATGGGCTGGGCCATCCCCCATCAATCACTAATTAAGAAAATGCCCTACCGGCTTGCTTATAGTCTGATCTTACAGAGGCATTTTCTCAATAGGGGTTCCCTCCTCTCAGATGACTCCAGCTTGTGTAAAGCTGATGTAAAATTAGTCAGCACAACCATGAAGACAGCATATAGGGGACACATAAAGGGACTCTAGATGCAGAAAAGGAAAATAAATTACAACCATGAAAACACAGGGAAGAAGAAAGCCCACTAGAAGTACAGATCAATAAACAAGAACTGGGAAATTCATATTAAATGGAATATTCTATGATAATTTGTAAGTTTTAAACTATATAAGCTTCTTTGTAATGTGGTGAGATCTGCTGCCACATGGCTCCATCTACTCTGACCTACCTGGGATGTGAATTATCCCTTTGCTTAGTGTATCCATGCTGCATATACCACCTGCCTACAAGTCATTTATTAAACATCTTTGTTTTCAGATAGACAGTGCTTAGTGTGTTGAGAATCTGATACTATCTGGTTTTAGGTAGCCAGTAAAGATCTTGGAATGTAAAGTCCCCCCGCTCCGTGGAGAAGGATGGAAGTACTTTATATAGGGTGGCCATTGTGCATTGGTACTTCATTATCTAAAGCTCTTGAATATGCTACAGCTTCCCCATGTAACTCAGATACCCACACTGATTTCTAATGTTCAGATCCATTTCTAATGAGATGATGATGACTTCTGACTTCTTTAGGAATATTAAAATGATCCACTTTGCCGGTGTGAATTCAAATGAATTGAAAAAACAGCAAAAAATGTGAAAGTCAATGAGTTGATTGCAAAGGAGACTATGATACCAGAGAATGGATGTTAAGTCTATTTTACCCAGCAGGAACTAGTCTGGAGAACCACAAGGGCGTGGTCATGAAGATCTTTAAATTGCACGTTCTTTTTTTTTTTTTTTTTTTTTGGTTTTTCGAGACAGGGTTTCTCTGTGTAACTTTGCGCCTTTCCTGGAACTCACTCTGTAGATCAGGCTGGCCTCAAACTCACAGAGATCTGCCTGGCTCTGCCTCCCGAGTGCTGGGATTAAAGGCGTGTGCCACCACCGCCCGGCCTAAATTGCATGTTCTTTTCTGGAACAAATATATTCTTAGCCGATTCATTTGGGAAGAAATGATAGTGGAAAGATAATTAACACAACCTCTGGTAATACTTTCTTTAAATGAATGGTGTTCAATTATACCTTCCCCAAGAATTAGAGGAAATTCATAATGGCTCCCACTCCCCTACAGGATTCATCTCCATATGACAGTGTGTCTCACAAGCCTTCTCTGGATGGAGCTCCTACCTGTCTCTCAGTTTCACATCCTATCCTATCCTACTTCCTGGCCCTTCTCTCACGCAAATGCAGAGCATGGGCACTAATCACAGTCGACGGCTGATGATCCCTTGAACACAACACACCCTCAAAGGAGTCTCTGAATTAGAAAAGGACTTTCCTTGAAATCCCTTCACTCCCTACTCAATAATGTATTCAGTCAGCTTTGCAAAGGTTTCTGACTCTGCACATATGAGAAGGAAGAAAGGGAATAGAGAAGGGACATATCTCTTGAATACAATCCATGGAAAACGTAATTACTAAGTGATACTGTGCTGTGGGATGGTCTGTATGTCAAATTGCTCTGATTGGTCAATAAATAAAATACTGATTGGTCAGTGACCAGGCAGGAAGTATAGGTGGGACTAACAGAGAGGAGAATTGAGAGAACAGGAAGGTGGGAAGAGACACTGCCAGCCGCCGCCATGACAAGCAGCATATGAAGATGCCGGTAAGCCACGAGCCATGTGGCAAGGTATAGATTTATAGAAATGGATTAATTTAAGATATAAGAACAGTTAGCAAGAAGCCTGCCACAGCCATACAGTTTGTAAGCAATATAAGTTTCTGTGTTTACTTGGTTGGGTCTGAGCAGCTACAGGACTGGCAGGTGAGAGAGATTTGTCCTGACTGTGGGCCAGGCAGGAAAACTCTAGCTACAATACTGCTTGAACACATAGAGTTCAGAATCAATCAGACAGATTTACTAACTCCATGATCCTAAGCAGGCTGCCCCTTCCCAGTCTCTTCAGCTGTAAAGCAGAGAACACAGTCTTTGCCTCCTGGGTACAATATGTATGGCACAAGCCAAGCACAGTTCAGTCACACGGGTGGTGCTCCTTAGGAATTCTTTCTTTCTCCTCCCCCAACATGGTCAGCATGATTAAGGATTAATGACTGTAAGATATAACACATATTTCAGAATTATAAGTTCCTTTTAAAAAATTGTGTTCCAGTGGATCTTATAAACTAGATTGCACCTTTATCTTCAGAAATGGAATGTCAGAGAGAAACTAAGCAACCGTGTCTGGTCTTGGGTCAAGATCTTCTGAGGGAACTACACATTACCATTTTAAGCTCATTCCTAGAACAACATGGGCCCCAGTGTTACTACCCTAAAATTATCTTAATGTTGCTTATATTTAATAATTTAAATGTCCCATAGCTGAACATTAGGCAGACTTTCCATAAGCCTTTCAGCAGGTGAACCATGGAGAGCTGTTTCACAGTCAAGACTGAACCACCACAGTCAAGGTGGCTCACTTGGTTCCTTCTGTTTCACCATTACCATGTGTACTGTCTAATTTTGATTTATGAAATAATTGGTTTGTATAGAAAGCATACCAAAAATATTGCTGTTAATTTTGGTTTATTTCAATCTAAAAAAAAAAGAATCTAAATGTCATTACATTTTACTAATGATCACATTTTGTTTCTATATGGCAATAAAACATCAAACTAATTAGAAGCAAACCTCAGACATGAATCATATTCCTATGGCCAGTTCTTTCAAGCCAGTGTGCTTCTGTGTTTGTTAGTTTCAATTTAAAATATTGATGAGACATCTGAAACTTCTGACTGAGGAGGAATTCTATTGTTAGGAAAGGAAGAAATACAGACATTGCTACAAATAATAAAGAATAAGTCACTGAAATTTGAAAAATAGATCATGCATGTGTACTTCAATATATGAATTCGCTGAAGCATTAAGTACTTGGAATTTTTAAGCTACTGTAACTCAGAATAGCTAAATCATGTTTTTAAAAAACAGAAACAAAGAAACAAAAACCCTGTGTCTATTGAAAAATTGCCCAAACACATTTAAAAAAAAATCACTGCAAGCCTCCTGGAATGACCAGTGGCACTCTATACCGCTCATTCTAGACCCTTGCTTCCTTTCTCATTTTCAGTAAAAATACAGTAAATGCCTATTGATTGAACAAATTTTGAAGACACATTAAAATCTTGTTTTTACAGTCTCTTCTCAGAGGAAAGCTCTATTATTCAGGGAAGGCTAGGTGATGACTAAATGTTACCAATAGGCTTCGGGGCTAGAGGTCCAGCCAATTACATCCTTTTCTCTTTGATGCCTAGAAGGAGCAGGACCCTAGAGGATCCATCTATCTTCTTCTCTGCAATTCCTTAATGACAGGGAGCTCAGGAAAATAGATTACCATTCATAGCACAGTAGCGTTTGGGGAGCCCAAGGCAAGGGTACAAAAGGAAGTCCATTTTCATATGCCCAAATATCTAAAAGTTATGCTTATAGCAAACAAAACAACAACAAAGAGATAGGATGTCTTTTGTTTTCATTTTCTCCCCTCCAATAGCACAATCATTAAGACAAAGTTAAAATCATCTAACAGAATTTTGAAGAGTTCTCCCAGACCCTCATGGCCTCAATCCAGGAAAATATTTTGTGGATCAGAAATGACTTGTTCACTGGTTTCTTGTATGTAGTGCTATAATCCAGGTATCCAATCTTTCTTGACTCCATTATTAGTAACCCTAGCAAAACTTTTGATGAAATAGTTTTCGTCATCCTCAGGCCCTCATTCCTCTCCCAGGTACTTTTATAGCCACCAGCCATCCTGGGATGATTACCAACAGCTCCTGGCTAAGCTCTTCACAGCTGAGGCTGGGTGGCAGATCATTGCTGGACAATGTAGCCCAGATAGAGCAGATTTTTCCTTCTCTCTGACCTGTCTAGGACCCCAACACTGACCAAGGTAAGGAGGCTCTGGAAATTTTTCATTAGGTATTTTTTAGGATGATTGAAGATAGCTGCTACAAAACCTAACAATCTGTGCAAGGTGAATGGGGTAATAAAAGAGCCCCAAGAATCCCCTGCTGGGTTCTTGGGTGCTTCTGTAAGGCTTACTGG
>CABHPH010147076.1:0-15182 GCA_902168325.1 Peromyscus nudipes | reverse complement strand
CTTTCCAGTTATCAATATAAACTTGGCTAAATGTAGCCAGCAGTAACCAAACTACAGCCTGAATGCTATGTTCTCTTGAAATTTCCTCCATCAAATTAATTAATCCTTTAATTCTGCCTCACTCAAATTTTCAGAACCTGGATCAACATAGATAATACAAATGGCCTCTAGTCCAGTTCTCCATAGGGTTATTGTTCGATCTTGGAACATACGAGCCTGGCCTTCACCGTCATCATTTTTATTAGCAGTCTGGTTTTCCAGCTTCCTTCCAAAATAGCTCATCATGTTCTACTTACAGCATTCTAGGACTAGGGCTTTTCTATCTTCAAGCTCCATATTTTTCCACATTCCTCTCCTAAATCAGTTTCAAAGACTTAAAATGACCTTGTCAAGTTTAGCCAAGACAACAACCCCACTTCTCTGGTATCAGTTTTCTATATTAGTTTTGTGTCGATGTGGCCACAATGCCTAACAGAAACAACTCAAGGGAAGAGACGTTTGTTTTGGCTCATGTGTAGTCAGTCCTTCATGCCCAATGGGCTGTGTGGTAGAGGCAAACCAAGAAGCAAAGATTGTGACCCACATGAGGGCAGGATGTAATCTGCAATTGCCCATCTCTAGTGATCTGCTTCAACCCGTGAGTTTCCACCCTGTAATGACTCCACAAACTCTCTAAAGTGGTGCTACTAGATGGGGAATAAACATTTAAATAATGATCCTGTGGGGATTTCAGATTCAAACTTGAATGAAGCAAGACCTTTCATTTTATTATCAGTGATCTTAAAAATTATAATGAGATTGGTAATGGGAAGTAATCTGAAATGTACATGATTCAGACACTGTGACTTTAGACTAAACAGTGGTCCTTACCCTTCCTAATACTGTGACCCTTTAATACAGTTCCTCATGTTGTGGTGACCCCCAACCATTTTCATTGCTACTTCCTAACTGTAATGTTGCTGCTGTTAGGAATTGTAGTGTAAATATTTGCTTTGTAGGATATATGAAATGCAACCCACAAAGGGGTCGCAACCCACAGGTTGAGAACTGCTGGTTTAGAGAATTTGCTTTTTTATGGCCAAAGTGGATTTGGATTGATTTTTTTTTATAGAATTAATGGTTTTTATGACTGTCTTGATTATCTCACCAGTATAACATCATGGCCTCTTCTACTTGATTTTTTGTGGGGTGGGGGGAGGTTTTGAGACAGGGTTTCTCTGTGTAGTTTTGGTGCCTGTTCTGGAACTCGCTCTATAGACCAGGCTGGCCTTGAACTCACAGAGATCCGCCTGGCTCTGCCTCCCCAGTGCTGGGATTAAAGGCGTGCGCCACCACTGCCCAGCATCTACTTAATTTTAGTATTGAAAACATAAACATGAGAACTTTAAGAAATAATATTTTGTTAGTTTGCAAGAGTTGATAGAAGTAGAATGACACAAGTTCCCTTGTTCTCAACATCCCCGATCAAGTGTCTCCCACTCACCAGCAGTCTGGCCACGTTGTTATCAGCCGCTCCAAGAAATTGTGTTTTGTTTGTTGTTTTTTGTCTTTAAGACAGTGTTTCTCTATGTTGCCCTGGCTGGCCTCAGACTCACAGAGATCTTCTTACTTTTGCCTCTCAAGCCTAGAAATTATTTTTTTTAACTCTAAACTTTTTTTTTAATCTTATGTTCCCTGCCATAACTAATACTCTGCTTATATTATTTCTTCTTAGAGTTCTATTCTGGTCCTTTAGAGATAATAAATAAGCCCTTTTCTATCTTTTTAAATATACTGCCAATTTCATTTCATTTCAGTAAGCATTTTTTGACAATAATGCCTTTGTGTGTAGTCATGATTCTCAATCGGTATTTCTGGGGTTTCAACGGGTTTTAGAACACCTGGGAGAACATATACACTAACTTGTGAGTCAGACCATAAAGATAGATAAATAACCTGTTGGAATTGGGTGTTTGGGTGGGGGGCATGAGTGCAGTACGACAGGCACCCTAGAGAGAATAGAAAGCTTGTTCAACTTCATTTCCCTTACCAGAGGATAGCTCAAATAAAATGTAATCATGATCTTAGAGCAGATTCAGCTCTAAAGGAACAAACTGTATCCAAATAAGTTGTGAACTTGGTAAGTTCTTGCTCTTGATTTGCAGACTAAAATTGCTGCATCCTTAACCTGTTTTCCAGTGTGTAAGTATGCTTGCCATAAGAAGTGCTGTCTGAAAACCACAGCCAAGTGCTCCAAGAAGGTAAGCTACTCTCGCCCTCAGGACTACACTGTGGATCTGCAGGTCTTTTGGCCACATGGAAAGAAGTTGGGGCTTCTTTGATGGCTTTATAATACAGTGTTTTTCAAACTTCATGACCCCAGATCACATTACAAAGTATGATTTATGTCATAATCTAATATACATATATATATGTATGAATATAACCGAAATAATTTTCTTAAAACCTTTTATGTTGACTTTATGTGAGCTGCTAAGTTGATTCACAGGTTACAGTTTGAAACAAGTCTGTTCCTACTGAGTTAAAGTTCATAAGTCTTCTGAAGAATTATCTTTAAGGTTCACTGTTAACATTTTAACCAAGAGCAACAGTATATGTTAAAAGAGGTGGTATTTTCAAATACCTACTTGTATTTGAGTACAGGAATCTAAAAATTACTGAACATGTATCTTCAAGGAAACAACCTTTTTTTTTGTTGGTGGTGGTTTTTTTGTTTGGTTTTTTTTGTTCTGTTTTGTATTTTTGGAGACAGGGTCCTTCTATTATGTATCGCTGCTGTCTTAGAACTCGATGTGTAGCCGGGCGGTGGTGGCGCACGCCTTTAATCTCAGCACTCGGGAGGCAGAGGCAGGCGGATCTCTGTGAGTTCGAGGCCAGCCTGGGCTACAGAGTGAGTTCCAGGAAAGGCGCAAAGCTACACAGAGAAACCCTGTCTCGAAAAACAAAAAAAAAAAAAAAGAACTCGATGTGTAGACCAGGGTGGCCTCGAACCACCTGCCTCTGCCTCTTGAGTGCTGGGATAAAGGCATGTGCCACCACTGCCCAGCCATTTTTTAAAAGTCTTAATTAGTGACTGATGTGGGTAGGACCAGATCACCTTGGGTGGTGCTAACTTAGTTTTGGAAGCAAGCTAGCTGAGCAAGCCATGAGAGGAGTAAACCAGTAAGCAGTGTTCCTCTATGACTTCTGCTTTAGTTCCTGCCTTGAGTTCTTGCCCTGACTTCCTTTGACTGTAATGTGGAGGTGTAAGCAAAATAAACCCTTTTCTCCTAAGGTACTTTGGTCTTTGTATTTTATCACAGCAACAGAAATGTAACCAAGAAAACAACAACC
Organism: Peromyscus nudipes; assembly: GCA_902168325.1. NCBI lineage: Eukaryota > Metazoa > Chordata > Mammalia > Rodentia > Cricetidae > Peromyscus > Peromyscus nudipes. The sequence goes on along the minus strand of CABHPH010147076.1, from coordinate 11,849 downwards.
AGACAGTATTCTGTATAGAAATCTTACATACCAAGTCAGAGAAGGTTGTTGAGGTTTTAGCAACCTCTTAGACTTTGAGGAGGTGGGGGGGGGAGGAGTTCCATACTGTCAAGATTTGAACCACCATGGTTCGTTCATTAGAGAAATAAGGCTAAAATTTAGAAATATTTTGCTTCAGGACATGGTTTTTAGCTTAAAAGCTATTTAGCCTCAAAGGCAGAATCTAATTAGGATAGGATTTTCCAGAGTCTCACAGTGCTAAGGAGAGAAAAGAGAATTTTAGGATTAACCATCAAAGAGAAGCAGTTCCCCAGACTCACAATGAGAGCCATTTCAAGAAATACATCCTAGGAATGGGGGTGAATCATTGATAGACTGAGCTTAACAAAATTTACCAATTATCTTTGAGGTGGTCCTTAACTAGATTACAGTGATACTTCCTTATTCTGAGCACACCTACAAGAGAGGAGGAACCTCTCCAAAGAAAGAGAACATCACTCAGCACTATTATAATTTTTTCCAAATATCATACAAGACACAAAGAATTGGACTACTTAGTAAATAGTCAATAAAATAGATCCCAATAGTTACTAAAGTATCAGGTATATAATTTTAAGCTTTAATGGATATGTTTAAATATTAGTTAAAAAGATGGAGTTCACCAATGAACTAAAATATGTAAATATATATTTTAACAGAATCAAGTGGAGATTCTAGAAAGAAAAATGCAGTTGAAATGTTAAATTCTTATATAAGAATTTTTTAGCAGCTTATACAGAAGGGAAGGTGAGTGAACTGAAAAGCTACAGAAAATATCTAGGCTGGTAGAATAGTAAAAAGAATGGAAAAATATAGCAATGTAAGGAAAGATGGGGTGCTGTGTGTGGGTATATGTATGTGGAGGCCCAAGGCCAACTTCAGGTATCTTCCTTGATTGCTCCCAGTCCCTCGATAAATCCGGAGCACACAGACTCAGCCAACTTGCCCAGGGAAATCAGTCTCCTGTCTGCTTCCTGGATGCTGGCATTTTAGATAGGCCACCACACCCATCTAGCTTTTATGTGGGTTCTGGGATCTGAACTTCAGTTTGTATGCTTGTACTTTACAAGTACTCTGTTCATTGGTCCATTTTCCCAGATCCTGATATGTTTTTGTTTTGTTTTAGGGGACAGGGTCTCAATTATCCCAGATTGTTCTCCAACTCACTACATTAGCCAAGATTGATCTTGAACTCCAGGTCCTCCTATCTGCACCTCCTAAGTACTGAGATTACAAATACACACCACCATGCTCAGTTTATGAAATAGTTACACACACACACACACACACACACAATGAAAACCCAGGAAAAAGGAGAGAAAACAAAGCAGACTCAACATTTCAGGATATACTTGACAGCACATCACATAAGAGTTCAAAACACTTAAGCCAGGCATGGCAGTATACTCCTGTAACCCTGCACTCAGGAGGCAGAGGCAGGCAGATCTCTATGCATTAGAGGCCGCCCTAGTCTACATATCAGGTTCCTGGCCAGCACTTTTAACATGAACTAGGATAGATACAGTAAAACAACAGTACAGTACTCCAAGCAAAGGTACAATTTCTTAAAATAATTACCCAAAGAAGCAATGAGATAAAGCACAGTTGATTTCTGAACAGAAATACTGGAAGCCAGTAGGTAGTGGATAGGGATCTTCTATGTTCCAAGAAAAGAGAGGCAACTGAAATTTTTCATTATACACAGTGAAAATACTGTACCGAAGTGAGAATGTTGGCCTGGGGATTTAGCTCAGTGATGGAATGCCTTTCTAATGTGTGCAAAGCTCTGGGTTTTGTCATTTGATACTGAAGGTAAAAAAGTGAACGTGTTTAGAAGACATTTTAAGACAGATAAAAACACAGAATTCATCCTAGTAGATCTGTACTGATTACAATACAAATGGAAAAACATTTGATTTTTTTTTGGTGGGGGGGGTTGAGACAGGATTTCTCTGTGTAGCTTTGCACCTTTCCTGGAACTCACTCTGTAGCCCAGGCTGGCCTTGAACTCACAGAGATCCGCCTGGCTCTGCCTCCCGAGTGCTGGGATTAAAGGCGTGCGCCACCACCACCCGGCTCATTTGAAATATTTTTAACTCATAATAAAACTGTGACATAGAAAAATTGTAAGGTACATTAAAGCTGTCTGAGGATAGTAAGGCCGGTTGCATGAATGGGATATGTTAAAGGAGGAGAAAACTGATACTGTTAGAGTAGTTCAGTTGAGCAGTTGCACAGGTTGAAAGAGGGTAATGAGGCCAGCTGAGGGGAAAAAACTGTAGCGAGTTAGGCTGAGTGACTAAAAGTTTGCCTCCTGATTGGATGAAGGTGAAGGTGATAATAGATTAGGGGCAGATAAAGGAGAAGGAAAGAAAGATTTGTAGAAACTGTTTCTGTCTTAGAGATCTAGGAGTTGGCATTTTTGTGTGTTACTTAAATTTTCTCTATGATAAGATGTTCTGTAGCAGACACTTCAACTAGTTATTAGTGTGTGGTATTAGATATGCCACTAAAGCCAGTGAAGGAATACTGACACTAATCGTAGGCCAGTCTGTGTGTGCCTTTGCTTAGGAAATAGTTGCAAATAAGACTTTGATAAAGTTTTATCTTTGAAATGGCAGAGTATTCTTGTGTTTTAGAAATTACTAACAAGTTAATTCATTAAAAACAATTCTGTGGATTTCCCAAAGTATGTGGCAAATGTTTTAAGTTTTTTTGTTTTGTTTTTGCATACAAAATTGAACCCCCTTCTCCCCAACTAACCTCATCTTTTGCTGGAATTGATTTTTGATGGGAGGAAAGTTGCAGCCCATTGCCACTGCCTCTAGTCTTTGTTTTCTTTTGTGGATTCGCAGCAGAGATGATCGAGAGTAGTATGTCATCAATTTATACTTTTTCAACCATAATTCCCTTTCCTCCCAACTCTGAGGGTTATCTGCATAAAACTAGGGAAATAAAAAGTAATTCCCTAAAGATTGGCTAAACATGTTCTGTAGTATTCGAATGCCTTTAGAAACAAAATTTATCTTCCATTTAGTACGATCCAGAGCTGTCATCTCGGCAATTTGGGGTTGAACTGTCCCGTTTGACTAGTGAAGACCGAGCTGTTCCTTTAGTGGTTGAAAAGCTCATAAACTACATTGAAATGCATGGGCTCTATACTGAAGGTATTTACCGGAAGTCTGGTTCAACTAATAAAATCAAGGAGCTTCGACAAGGTCTAGATACAGGTAAGATGGTGTGCCCTCAGTCAAATATAATACTTTTATTTTAAAAGTTATTTCAGTTTTATTACATACTGCTTCTCTAAATGTAGGGCCAGAACCCTTTCTGTGGGACTTGTTTGCTATTTTTGAGTCTTTGGCTGTATTTAGTTAATTCATCAAGCATATGTTGACAGTATTACTTGTACAAGGTATTATTAGGTACTTGAAAAAGATCTCAATGTATTTGACACACTAATTAGATCCTGATGTTCTTAATTTATGAAGAGGAAAATTTAGGTTCAGAGAAATTAATGGAATGTTGATGCAAGGCAACAAAGATTTTTGGAAACAGTCTTGTAAACTTAGGGACATCTTTTATCTGCATGTACAGATAAGGAACCAGGCTGATAGAGCAGCTTATCTTAAGGACTTATCTCCAGCAAGTGACCACGTTGGAATTTAATCCTGTGTCTTCTGAATCCATAATTTAAAGTACTGCCTCTTTTTCTTCACTCTTCTGACTACAGGTGGTGTTCTTTGCAGTAGATTTTCCTACCCCTGTCCACATTGAGGACTTAGTTATTTAAACTGATAGTGAGTTGAACACTTATTAGTGTAAGCTTAATTCGAGAATAGATGGAAGGGCAGTTCTGACTGTCAGACTGTCTACTCCAGTTTATGGGCATTTGTCAGGTTTGGCTCTTGAACTGTGCAACAGAACAAATGTAAATCTATATCCTAATAGTCTAATCAATAACCTTATGAAATTTATAAGCAAAACAGGATGAAGATGTTTCCATTACATTTCCCTGCCTTCTCATCTCTAAGAATGACTTAAAGTCTGCCTTGCTTTTAGAAAATATCTTTTAGGGCTTTCCCCTTGGGCTTCTAAAGCATTGGTGCTCAGGAGTGGGGTATATGGGCTATTCTACAAGACAATTACAAAAATGGAAAGTAAGCACCTAGAAACTTCTGTAGCAGTTTGATTCTTCCCCATGAAAATGTGATCTTTTACATTTGTGTTCACAACAGATTTAGAAAATACAGACAACACTATTATTCCTTTATGGTTAGAAGTGACAATTCCAAACATAGAATTAGATTGTGGAAGATATATAATAGTTTAAGAAACATGAAGGCTTCTTTTAGTAGGTTTACTTTGTGAATTACTTCAATCTTTTTGCATGTTTTGGCTTTGTTATCTAACTATTGTCTCTAAATAGATGCTGAAAGTGTAAACCTAGATGACTATAACATACATGTTATTGCAAGTGTATTCAAACAATGGCTTCGTGATTTGCCCAATCCACTCATGACCTTTGAACTCTATGAGGAATTTCTTCGAGCTATGGGTAAGCACAAGCTTCTTGGGTTTAAAGGAAAGGCCTACCCTTGATAAACCAACACGATCTGTTGTATTCATTATTAAGTCCTCCTATAGTAGTGTAGTCTTGCCAGCGTACTGTTACCTATTCAAATGTTGACTTTTTATAGATTCTTCTAAGTTTCTGAGTAAGCCACTTTGTTGCTTCTCAAAAAATAACTGAAAGATGTGGATTATAAAAACAGTAAAATATCAAGTAGGAGATTTTAGGGTGGGTTAACATTCACTTGTGAATCTAAGCAAGAACTGTGTCTGCAGTGCAGCTAGCTGTCTGTTTTATACCAAATGTGCTCTGTGCTTTAAATGTGTTGTATATTGGTAAAGGTCTGCCTAGAGGTATGTAGGACCTGAGGGTTTATAATTACATAGAACAGTTGGTTAATTTCAATGAGAAACATCTGTCACATAATGGCTGAAATACTAGAATACCTGTGCTCTTACTATCAACAAGGGCTGCTGGAGGACAAACTAAACTTTGGGAATTCAAATACAGGAAGCCAAGTAGCTGGGAGGTATAGTTCTGCCTCCCTAAGCTGGAACCATCATTCTCTGCTGTGGAATTTCCATCCAGGAGGAAGATAAAGCATGTATCAGGGATATTCCATGTAACTTGCTATTCTTACCATTTTTTTAGGCCTTCAGGAGAGAAAGGAGACAATCCGTGGTGTGTACTCTGTAATTGATCAGCTCTCCCGAACTCATCTCAATACACTGGAACGCCTTATCTTTCATCTAGTAAGGTAACTTAACAGTTTCTTCAGGATTCCTTTCCTCTCCCCACCTCCTCCCAAAACATGGTCTCACTATGTATCTTGGAACTCACTATGTAGATCAGGCTAACCTTAAACTCACAGAGACCTTTCTGTCTCTGCCTCACAAGTGCTGGGATTATGTACCACTGTGCCTGGCCTTTTCTGGGGGAAGAGGTCAAGATTCCATTCAGTTGAAGAACTTGAATAGATACAGTCAGTGCCTTGCCTGAGAATGTAGTTCAGAGGTAGAGTGCTTACCTAGCATGCACAGGACCTTCAGTGTGTTCCTTACCAATGTTTATAAAACAACACCCCCAACTCCGGATGAAACACCTTTCTGCCTTTCTAAACTTTGTAACTTAAATAGGGGTTAGGATTCTTTCAAGCAGAAATTCGCTAAGCAGAGTGACTGTTGGTCATATAGCAGCTCCCACCTCATTGTGGCACCAAGTAACATAACCATTTTGACACCTGAACTAGAAAAGAGTTTGTGTCTTTGGACATCTGCTTTGTGGAAGCTGGACTTAGATTGTACTCAGGAATTGAAAGACTAGAACATTGAGGAGTTAAGGTATCTTTCCATACGTGTAAATATTAGAAGGGGTTGGGAGTACAACCCTTTCTCTGGTCAGATGTGTAAGATGTTTGGAACTTCTACTATAGGTGTTGGAGAGAGGGCTCAGTGGTTAAGAGCACTGGCTGCTCTTCCAGAGAACCTGGGTTCAGTTCCCAGCACCCACATGGCAGCTCACAACTGTCTGTTCCTCCAGTTCCAGGGGATCTGACACTGTCACACAAGCATACATGGGGTAAAACACCAATGCACATAAAATACAAATAAATCATATTTAAAAAAAATAATAACACCACAACTTCAACTCAGTATTCTGCAGACATGTTCATGATGTTGGCTTTAAGCAGCAGGTCACAAACTTCCCTTGATATGCTGTATGCTGACTTATGACTGTTTCGGGGAGTAGTAAAAGTCTATATTCCAGGTAAACTTAGGTATGTATCCACACAGTACTATGGGGTTGATGGCATACTGTTTTCTTTTCCTTACCTTCCCACTATTATTTTATTTTTATCCCCTTTTCACTTGTGTTGGTTTTGCTTTGTTCCTCAGGATTGCTCTACAGGAAGACACTAATCGAATGTCTGCTAATGCTCTGGCCATTGTGTTTGCACCTTGTATTCTCCGTTGCCCTGACACTACTGACCCACTACAGAGTGTACAAGATATCAGTAAGACTACCACGTAAGGCCACCCACATCCCCTCTCCAGGATCTTAGTTGGTGTAGTTGTTTTTATCCAGATACCACACACAGCGAATGAGTTCATATGTTCTGGTGCCTTTAGGCAGATTCTTGGTAGTCTACGGTTTGCTTCAGTTTAGAATTACTTACAGTTTTTAACTGGATTTCTCTTTTGTCAAGTTATTTATTTATATCTCCATGTAAAGCATGTCCTCTAATCATGATCTTAAGACCCAGAATCTCTTTGGTTATAATACTTTGGTATTCCCACATTTCACCCTGACCTTTTTTCTTAAGCCTCTTTTTTTTTCTCCCTAAATCTGACTGCAGTGTAATTTTTGGAAAATTTGAGGGCTTGAGTCCCATCCTTAGAGTTGTCTGATTTATTAATTGATATAGCCTGGGTGTTAGGATTTGTAACTATTTTCAGGTGGTTTCTAAAATGCAGACAAAGTTGTCAACCACTATTCTGAATCCTCTTTTCTCTGAGCTCATAAAATAAAGGATGCTTCCTTCGTCCTTCAACTGTCTAGGACATTCAGTTAAAAGTAGTCTAGGGATACCACACTTCATTTGATTTACTTCTGCTTGTAACAGTTTTTTCTTTCTTCTTGTTTTAGCTGTGTGGAGCTGATTGTTGTAGAACAAATGAATAAATATAAGGCTCGTCTCAAAGATATAAGTAGCCTGGAATTTGCTGAAAATAAAGCAAAGACCAGACTATCACTGATTCGTAGATCAATGGTAAGATGCAAAACATGGAACCACGGTGAAAGGGGGGAGGAGCTTTCTGTGATTTTTTGAGTATTTGTGACATGAATTATGCACAGAAGGAACTTTTCAGAAGAAACACGGGTGCTATGAATATCTGATGATCTTTAAGTTATTTTAGCTATATGCACAGAATATATAATTAAATGTGCAGAATTTTTTAAATATTTTGAATAAAAAGTTGGTGGCTTATAACCTTCACTGCTTACCTTACCAATGTCCATGTCATGAAAACTTAACTTTACCCTAACTTTTTCTCTACATCTTTCCACTATCTTCCTACTCTCAACCATATCATTTTTGGTGGTCCTTCCAAGATTCCTGACAGTAGAGAACTTAATCATTTGGAATTGAATATGAACTAAAGTGCTTGATTCATACAGAAGCAGAATTACATTTATGAGTCTTCTATGATCAGATAAAGATTTTGGGATTTATTGTTGGGTTTTGAGATGAGCTAATTAGTGATAATTTATTTTCTTCATTTACTGACTTTTGTATTTAGTGTCTTCTGTTGTAACCAGTCACCAATAATTATGTAGATAACTCCAGTTACCATTAACTAAGGATCAGTAGGACCTTAGGTTCTGGTAAAACAACTGATGCCTTAAGGTTTAACTTTTGCCTACTTGTTACCCTTCTTTCAGTTGTAAAATAACATTGTAGCAGCAGGCACTCACTTCAGATCACCAGCAAATCTCTCAAAGCAGCAGCTCCCCAGTTTTCATATTTTTCTAGGGCTCCCACAGTGCTTCTTCCATGTCATTATAGTTTGTATTTAGATTGGCGTTGAAACAACTCTGCTTCTTCCTTTCCTATTTCAGCGTCCTTGCACAGAGGGTAGGGTTACTGGAAGAACTCTACTTTTCCCAGGCATTAAATGAAGCTCATTGTCTTAGGATTCCCATTACTGTGATAAAACACCATGACCATAAGCAACTTAGAGGGGGAGTATTATTTCAGTTTAGAGTTTGTAGTCCATCATTCCAGGAAGTTAGGGGAGAAGCCTGAAGGCAGAGACTGTGGGAGGAGGGCTACTTACAGGCCAGCCCCTTGTGACTTGCTCAGCTTGCTTTCTTATATATACCACCCAGAACTGCCTGTGTAGGAGTGATACTGGCTGCAATGAGCTGGACCCTTCCACATAATCTTCAATCCAGAAAATGCACCAGAGGCTTGCCCACAGACCAGTCTGATGAAGGCATTTTTCTCAGTAGAAGTTCAGTCTTTGAAAATGACTCTGCTTCTGTCAAGGTGACATAAAACTAGCTAGCACACTCATCCTAGGATATGACCCAAGTCTCTCCCCAAGGTATTAAAAATGAAAATCCTATCTAAAAGTGAAATTTGGGCCTGAGGCTTTACATGAGTTGGTAGAATGCTTGCCTTTAAGACAAAGCTGATCCCTGGCACTGCAAACAAACAAAATCTGTTCTGTATTAAGAATTTTAGCTCAGTAGTCAGAGGTCTAATTTATTAGTACCCACCTAGGAAGGAAAGAAAAAGCTTCTTTACTGCAAAACTGTATTCCAAAGCAAGTGGAAAACTGGGCATCCCCTCCCCCCCAGTACTGCAGAGAATGGATGTATTCATTCCACTGAAAGGTTTAGCCTTCTCTTTTAATGGGGCAATGACATGTACATTCTAACCTTTGCTTTCCTTTTCATGTCCTTCCTAATCCAGAAACCTGTACTAATTGCAGTTAGATTTATGAGCATTACCCGCAGTTCAGTCTCGGTATGTATTAATATTGCAATGTGTCATAGTCACTTCACATCACTGTGTCTCATTCATCCAGGAATTGTTCTGCTCTGTCAGTCATTCGTGCCTGTCTGCCTTACATGTTCAAACCCAGTTCAGGGCTCACTTTTTGATCAGCCTTCACTTGCCTTTTTCTTAATCACTTTCTTTAGGTCCTTCACTCTCTCTGCGCTATGCAGGTGAACAGTGTTCATTTGAAATATACTGTTTTTCCTTGACAGATAATCCTCCTTTAGAGTTCCTGTTTTGGCTAAGTCTTTAAAAGGTGGGGTTGAAGATACTGAGGTTCTCAGATCGATTCTGCTGTATGAACTATGTTCCTAGCAAATCCACTTTATTATTTGAAATACCTGTTATGGTTTTCAGTATCTATCATGAGTAATGCTTATGTATCTGTTTGTAACTGTGACTCTGGTGGTATCTTCCAAGATGTAGAAATATGGCTCTCAGCTACTTAAGTGTTTGTCAGACAAGATTTTGTTGTTGCTGCCTCTCTTTATAAACTGTTTATGCAAAGGAGAAATGGAAAGGCAGAAAGCTAAAATACCGAGCTATGTGGAAATTAATGTCAAAATACCTGTCTCTGTGTACCATTTTACTGGGAAGCATTAACTTGTTGATCTATGAATACAACAGGTATCACTTACTAGTAACTAGTAACTGTGTAGAAATGGTCAATTCTACCATATCAAGCTTCCCTTTTCCTTGGAATATCAACCTAACAGCATATCACTATTACATTTCTTTCAAATGTTTCTGTCTCATTTAAGATAAAGTGCACTTTATATTAAAATTGCAGTCATAGACTTGGTATATCCTGTATTCTTCTCACTTCTTTACAGACTACACCTTTATCTGGGGAGTTGTAGGGTAAACTTCCTTGCAGGGCAGACTCAGCCTTTATCTGGAGGAAGAATTGTAGGGTAAACAGAATTCTGCGTGCTGTTCCAGTGTTCTGTGGCAGTTCTGTTTGACTGTTTTACACTGCTGTTCTGTCAGCAGTCTAGCTAAAGATGAGTGGTAGCTCCAGATTTACTCTCCTGACAGTCAGATTGAACCTGTCGTCTCTATGTACATTGCCAGTACTGTTAAGTCACTGGTTCTTAACCTTCCCAATGCTGCGACCCCTTAATACTGTTCCTCATGTTGTGGTGGCCCCAACTATAAAATTATTTTTGTTGCTACTTCATAACTGTAATTTTGCTGCTGTTATGAATTGTAATGTAAATATTTTGGGGGGTAGAGGTTTGCCAAGGGGTAGTGACCCACAAGTTGAGAACCACTGGTTTAAGATGGGACTGTGTCTTCTGTCTAAATTCTTACTGATGGCATTAACATGGTGTGGGAAGCTGTCAAACATTCAGGGCAGTTACAAGTTTTCTAAAATTCTAATGTTTGCTTAGAACGCTTAAAGTGTTATCAGTGACAGAAATTGTCTCTTGAAAATTATAGGTTCCTTTCAAATAGGGTCAAAGTCTGTACAACATACTCCTATGTGAATAGTCATACTTTGTCAATTATCCCAGTGTTTGAAGATAAAATCAGCTAAGTCATCAGCTTGCTAAGCAGTTAGTTGTACAAATACTGTTTTCTAGGATAACCCTCAGCATGTAGCAGAGGGAGGTGCTTTTTGTGTACTTGTCATTTTATCATATATAAATAAAAACAGTGAATTTAACCCTCAAGGGTTAATAGTTATTATATGATTTAACTGATGGCATGAAACTAATTTTTACCTGTGAATACATGGTATTAAAAAAATGTGAAGACTGCCAGGTGGTGGTGGCACACGCCTTTAATCCCAACACTTGGGAGGCAGAGCCAGGCGGATCTCTGTGAGTTCGAGGCCAGCCTGGGCTACAGAGGGAGATCCAGGACAGGCACCAAAACAACACAGAGAAACCCTGTCTTGGGGAAAAAAAAAAAAAAAAGAATGTGAAGACTAGTAGTACAGTTTTGTACCACTACCTTGATCATGTGGAGGTATTAACAGTGTGTTTCCACCCACTGTTGGTTTTATCTAATTAGTGTAAATGTCAGTAAGTGGAAAGGATACTATTATGAAAACAGTGTCCATATTGTACATCCTTTGGGAATACTTCCACACCCTATTGGAAACCCGTGAACTATCTTCAGAACCACTCTACCAAGACTGAAGATAGAGCTTCGTGGTCGAGTACTTGCCTCCATCATGCTTGAGGCCCTAGGTTGAGTTCTCAACTGAGAGAGAGAGAGACTGCTTGACTCTTGTACCACAGTACTTTGGTTGGCTTACTGCACTACACAGAAAGTCTGAAGATATATGCAAACATACAGTGGCTGTATTTAAAGTCTTTACTAATTCCCATTATGGGATGAACCATAGTTACAGGTGTTGGAATATAACTTTTGAATCAGCCTCAATACCTACTACCATAGAAAGCTCAGATCTCGATATCATACAAAGTGTAGACTTTATGCAAGACTACTGTGCAAGGCTGGTAGTCTTCTAGAAAACCCTTGGATAAAGGACCTTTCCTTTCTTAGGAAAGAAGATACTCATAGTCTGAGAATTTGGTTCCTGTTTTTGTGGCTCAATGAATGACAACAGTGATCCTTTACTTTCCTATTTGGGGTAAATTTTCTGTTAGGATTCTAAGATTTGTGCTTCCAGCTACTTATGTCTAGTTCTATCCGGAT